>KI570111.1:0-71408 GCA_000500245.1 Cronartium ribicola 11-2
CCTCCGATTGTTAGACCGTGTCTAACAATTGGGGTGCAGTTCAATCACTATAGCGTGGACTGGGTGGTTTTATGCTTTCAAACTTAAAATTGAAACACAAAATCCTCGTCATGCAGTTCTTCGACATGGATCGTTTTGACGTAGCCATTGCCTTTTTTGGAAAAGAAATCGTGCTGCTTAGTACGTGTGGAGATGCCGTTAAATACGATCGGATTCACTTCTTCCTCCGGAAAGTGCGGCTCCAGTCCCAAATTCATCAGCGCTTTGTTAGCATTGTAGCGTACGAATTTTTTGACATCCTCGGTTAGTCCGATTGCCGCATATAACTCGTCGGTATATAGTTCCTCGTTCTGTTGAAGCTTGTCCAGCAGCACAAATAACTCCATGACAACCGATTGTTGTTCTTCAGCAGTCAGCTCATTGTATACCTCTTGGGCCAGCAAGCCTACATATAAACCATGTATACTCTCGTCCCGCAGAATCAAATCGATAATTTCTCCGCTGGAGGTCATTTTACCTTGACCGGCTAAGTAGAGCGGATAAAAGAAGCCGGAGTAGAATAAGTAGCTTTCCAGTAAAACCGAAGCGGCCATAGCGAGATATAATTCTTTGCGTGTTGCAATGGATTCATAATAGCCTGTGATCAACGCTGCTTTCTTTTGCAGACAAGGATTAGTTTCTACCCAATTAAACACACTGTCGATTTCTTCCGTTGATGCCAGTGTAGTGAAGATACTGCTGTACGATTTTGCGTGAATTTGCTCCATCATGCCCATGAAGGCGAGCACGGCTTTGCGCTGCAATCCCTCCACATGCTCAAGAATTTTCGGCATGCCGACGCCGCCTTGAACTGTATCAAGGAGCGTCAGACCGCCGAGTACCTTCATATACAACTCGCGCTGCGCACCTGTGAGGTTCATCCAAGCCATTTTATCGTCTGACAGCGGGATTTCTTCATCCGTCCAGAACTGCATAATGTTCTGGCTCCAGAACGTTCCTGTATAATCATCGTCCGGCCGATTCCAATTGACGGCTTTCATCGCTTTCATCCCTCTCTGCGTTGGGTTCAATTAAACGGCACAACTGATGCATTCTTCCACACTCAAGCGGTTCGTGCGGGTATAGTACAGCGACTTTAGGCCTTTCTTCGCCGCATACAAATAATATCGCGCAAGCTCGCGCGTCGTCACGCTGCTGTTGACATGCAGAACGGTGGAGATGCCTTGATCCACGTGCATTTGAATCTCAGCGATTAAATCTAAGATTTTGAACTGATCCATGTGGTAGGCTGATTTATAGTAAAAAAAGTTGTCTTGAGTCATATACGGCATCGGGTAGTAGGTAGTTGAATTGGCATATGTCCGTGTTTCGATCGGTTCTACAATAGGCATGACGCTGGACGTCGCATTTTGAACATAGGAGATGCTCTGCGTAGGTGCGATCGCGAGCCGATAGGCATGATACAGTCCATGCTGCATGACCTGTTCTTTGAGTGATGCCCAGTCCGCAGGGGACGGCACAATAATCTGATCAAAAAGCTGCTGCACCTTCTCTGTCTGCGGTCGATAATCCGTCTCGGTATAAGGATTGAAATAGACGCCCGAGGCATAATCCGACCGCTTGAAATCCTGGAAAACGATGCCGCGCGCTTTGGCAATTTCCATGCTTTTTTCAAGCGAGTAATAGTTCATCATCATGAAAAAGGTACGGACGAAGTCAATTGCTTCCGCGCTCTCGTAGGCAATTTTGTTTTTGGCTAAATAGCCGTGCAGGTTCATCGCGCCAAGCCCGACCGAATGCAGCTCTTTGTTAGCTTTAGTCACACCTGGCGCATTGGCGATGCGGCTCATGTCGCTGACAGCTGTCAGCGCGATCATACCTTCGTGAATCGATTCTTTGACTTTTTTCCGGTCCATGACGTTAGCTATGTTCAAAGAAGCGAGATTGCAGCTGATATCTCTGCGGATGGTGCTTTCCTCGCCGAAGTTACCGATTTCTGAAGTTTCCTGCAGCTGGTAAATTTCTGTGCATAGGTTGGACATTTTGATCGAGCCAATGTCATTCAGCGCATGGGCGCGGTTGGCGTTCGTTTTGTTCATAATATAAGGGTAGCCGGATTCCAATTGGATAGCAGCGATTTTGACTAACATATCGCGAGCGCTCATGACGACCTTTTTACGCACATTTTCGTTGGCTAGCAGTTCATCGTATTTGGCATCCAAATCAAGATCGTCGAGGTGGCAGCCATATTCCTTGTATACCGAATAGGGAGCGAAGACAGTGAGGGGCTTGTTCTCCTCAGCCAATTGGTATAGTTTATTCGGCACGATCAATCCAATAGAAAGCGTCTTGAGACGCGATTTTTCGTCGGCATTGATTTTTTTGCTGTCCAGAAACTCCAGTACGTCCCACCCGAAAATATGATAATAAGCTGCGCCTGAGCCTTTGCGCTGGCCCATCTGGTCGGCGTAGGAGAATGCATCCTCCATCAGTTTGAGCACAGGCATGATGCCTTTGGCTGCGCCTTCCACGCCTTTAATCGGCTCTCCTCGCCCGCGCAGCTTGGATAAATTGACGGCTACGCCGCCGCCAATCTTGGACAGCTGCATGCAGGTGCCGAGGCAATAGTTAATCGAGTTGAGCGAATCGTCCATTTCCAGCAGGAAGCACGACACCATTTCACCTCTGCGGCTTTTACCGGCATTAAGGAAGGTTGGCGTAGCCGGCTGCAGGCGTTGTTCCATCATCGATAGCGTTAGTGATCTTGCGATGCTGATATCGCCTCTCGCCAAATATAACGCAACGATTGCGACCCGATCGGGATAATGCTCCAAATAGAGTGATTTATCGTTGCTTTTCATCGCGTAGTCTGTATAGAATTTGGAAGCTGCCATATAAGAAGGGAATTCAAAAGCAGCCTCGTGCGCAATGCGGAAAATATTCTCCACATCGGAGGCGGCGTAGCTTTCAAAGACATTTTCGTAATAATCATGGGCAACCATATATTCAACCTGCGATAGGTAATCAGCAAACCTCAAGCTTCGCACGTCTACTTCTTCCATAAATGCCTTAACGGCTTCCTTGTCTTTATCCAATTGAAAAAAGCCGTCCGCGCCTCTTTGCATCAGTTCGTTGTTCAGTTCAATATGCCGCAACCGAGCTCATCTCCTTATAAATGTGATTAAATTGCTCAACATCCCGTGCTGTTCCGGACAATTCGAATTTGCACAGAACAGGCACGCGATAAAGATTGGAAATGGTGTCCGCGCTTTTGGCAAATCCATCTCCCCAGTTCCGGTTTCCGCTGGCGGATACGCCTTTGAGATGGGTATGGTTGTGCTTCAGAAAAGATAAGACTCTGGGCGGCACTTGACCGAAACCTGTTGTATAGGTGATGAGCACGAAGGGTTGGTCAACGGCCATCGTTTCCTCGATTTGAATCGCAGGCCATGCCATTTTTTCAATAAATCTTCTTACATTGCCGGTTTTGGAATCGTAAGCAATCAACATGTTTGCAGCGCTCCTTCACGATGAATAACCAATAATCAAATAAAAAAAGCGTACCCGGGCGATTGAAATGGCCGGATACGCCATTATGTTAGCAATCTGGATTAGGCTGCTGAATATCATAATAGGGCGAGTCAGACACATCCCTATCCTCCGTAGGTTTAGTTGTGTCGTATGTACAGGCAGGTCTCCTGGCTCAGGGTCATTGCATCGATCGGCCTTCCCGGCGTTTGGTGCCAGCCAGTGGCTTGAAAGATGGATGCTCGTCCTTTACAGTGGCGGGACCGCGCCGGCTTTACACCGGACTTCCCTTTTAATCCTTACTATGCGCATTAGCATTAGCAAGTCACCTGTACAAACTATATATAGTTGTTGAAATTTAATCTATATCAATATCTTGTATTTGTCAATTACATTTGGAATAGTTTTCATGATGATTAGGGTACTATGGAAAGATAGTACTAGGCGGGTCAAGGGGTTAGAGGCAGGATATGGTTAGCTTTTTCGAATCAAATGATTGAGAAACGAAATTGTATCCGGATGGGAGAGTACCTTATGAACATTTTATCTTTCCGACGAAATCATTTCCTTCAAATTCTGCTTGTTTTCTATGCCATCCTTTGGGTGCTGCTGTCTCTGAACCCCTATGATATTTTTAGCTGGTGGCTTGAGAATGCGCTTACGCTGCTGGCCTTACTGGTGCTTATTCCAGGGTACAAGCATTTTCAATTTTCGAATACGGCCTATGCATGTATTTTTCTCTTCCTGCTGTTGCATACCTACGGGGCGCATTATTCTTATACGACAACTCCGTTGGATAAGTGGATTCGCTTGCTGCTGCATACGAATCGGGATGATTATGATCGGGTTGTTCATTTCTCATTCGGTTTCTTCCTGGTTATCCCAGTCTTCGAATATGTTCGCAGGTTTGTTCAGGCTCCGCTGCTGTGGAAAATGGTTATTGCCGCCAGTTTAATTTTCTCCGCCGGGGCGTTCTATGAATTAATTGAAATGTGGGTAGCCAATACGGTCGCGCCGGAAATCGGACTAAGGTTTGTGGGATTTCAGGGCGATATATGGGATGCGCAAAAGGATATGGAGCTGGCCTTGTTCGGCGCTATCATTATGATGGTCGTTAGAAGCCTGACTCGGAGGCAAAAATAGCTTGTAAAAGAACATAGCCTAGCCTATAATCAACAAAGAGATTGCAAGCTTGGAAGCTTCTGCTAGAAGCATAATTGAATACCTTCATCGCCATAGGTGCCTTCACATCTCCGCCGCAAAGCGGACGCGTAAGGTTAAAAGGGAAGCCGGTTCAAATCCGGCACGGTCCCGCCACTGTAAACGGTCAGCGTTCATGAAGCCACTGGTTCTATCGGACTGGGAAGGCGAACGCGCTAAAGATACCCGTGAGTCAGGAAACCTGCCTATTGGTTCTGGCATACGAAATCCTTCGAGGAAAGGATCGCGCTAAACCCGGAAACGTCCGTCCGATTGCATAAGCAGGTTTACTGCAACGGCGATACAGTCTCCTCAAATGGTTTATCGTCCCCTCTATTCCTTGGAATGGAGGGGTTTTTCGTTAGGTACTTCATGTAACAAGCTTCTCTTAAAAAAATACGAGTTGGAGAAGAGGAGAATCAGAATGAACGGATCAATGGGGAAAAAGATTTCGGCATTACTATTGGTTTTAGTATTGGCACTTAGTTTGGCAGCATGCGGCCAAAAAGAGGGAATGGCTAGTTCGACGCCTTCAGCAACAGAAACGGGTAAAGCAACTGCAACGCCAGCAGCTGCGGAAGTCGCGAAAACACAGTATCCGCTTAAGTTGAAGGACGTGACAGGTGCGGAATTTACTTTCGATAAAGCGCCTGAACGCATTGTATCCATCTCGCCGGCTGAGACAGAGTCTCTGTTTGCGCTGGGCGTAGGCGATAAGGTTGTCGGCGTATCCGATTATGACGATTATCCGGCAGAAGCGAAATCGAAGCCCAAAATGGGCGGCGTCGTGACACCTAATGCCGAAGCCATTCTAGCAGCGAATGCAGATATCGTATTTACAGGCATATCTCTGAAAGCGGAGGCAACGGAGAAGCTGCGCGGGCTAGGCATCAAAGTATTTAAAGTAGATCCCAAAACGGTTGATGACGTCATTGCCAACATCACGCTTTATGGGCAAATCACGGATCATGCAGCCGAGGCATTGAAAATAACGGACAAAATCAAAGCCGATCGCCAAAAAGTAACGGATGCCGTCAAAGGACTTACGCCGGAGCAAAAGAAAAAAGTATACTTAGAATTCAGTCCCGGTTGGACCGTCGGTAAAGGTGAATTCATTGATGAATTGATCACTCTGTCCGGTGCGGTGAATGTAGCCGGGGACATGAAGGGCTGGAATGAGATCAATGCGGAACAGATCATCCAGAAAAATCCGAATGTCATTCTTTACGCGACGGGCTTCACTGACGAAAAAACGAAGAAAACCATCGATCAATTAATTCGTGAGCGCAGCGGTTGGAGCAAAATAGATGCGATTCAAAAAAATCAGGTAATCGGTTTGGATACGAATACATTGGTTCGTCCGGGACCTAGAATTTCCGAAGGACTGCTGTCCGTAGCTAAAGCCATTTATCCGGAATTGGTGAAATAATGAGAAGGAAGCTGTTGATTTGGGGAGGAGCGGGAATTATGCTCCTTCTCCTTTCTATTGTAATGGGTTTAGCTGTATCCTCGGTACATGTGCCCATCAAAGAAATTGCTCGCATCTTGTATAGTAAACTGTCGTGGTTAGGCGATTCAGTCGTAAAAGATTGGCAGACCGGCACGGAACAGATTATTTGGAAGGTACGACTGCCGCGCGTGCTGCTCGGCATGCTCGTAGGCGCTGCATTGTCAACAGCGGGTGCTGCGTTTCAAGGCGTGCTGCGCAATCCGCTTGCTGACCCTTTTACATTAGGAGTCTCATCAGGCGCTTCAGTCGGCGCAGCTTTTCTTATTTATTTCGGGCTGCAGCTTGCTTTTTTCGGTCAGTGGACAGTACCGGTGGTAGCCTTTATCACAGCCATGGCAACATTATGGGTCGTGATGAAGCTGGCCCAGATCGATGGCAAAATAAAAATGGAAACGCTCATTTTATCGGGTGTTGTCATTCAAGCGCTGCTTAGCTCTATGGTTTCTTTTATGGTGGCGATGTCGAAACAGGTTGTGAATGAGATTTTATATTGGATGATGGGCAGTTTAGCAATGAAAAGCTGGTCTTTTGTAGGCGTATTGGCGCCTTACTTGGCAATTGGCATCATCATTCTGCTCAGCTATGCCCGCTCTCTCAATTTATTCGCGCTAGGCGAGCGGCATGCTGCGCATCTCGGTGTTCCTGTGGAGCGAACGAAGCTGGTCGTACTCGGCGTGGCGACGCTAATTACGGCAGCGGCTGTATCTGTATCAGGCGTTATCGGTTTCGTAGGGCTGATCGTTCCGCATTTGGTACGGTTGGCCGTAGGTCCTGATTATCGGCTGATTCTGCCTTTGTCTGCCATTGGCGGCGGCATCTATGTCATCTGGGCGGATATGATAGCCCGATCCGTTCTGAGTCCGACGGAAATTCCGCTTGGCGTAGTAACGGCTTTTATCGGAGCGCCGTTCTTCGCGTACTTGTTGAACAAGCACAAACGCACGTTGCGGGGAGGTGCTTAATGTGGAAATCGTTAGAGTCGAGAGCGTTTCCAAAAGTTTCGGTCTAGACGTTGCATTACATGAGGTGACAATGTCGGTGCAGGCTGGGGAGTTTGCAGGCGTAATTGGTCCTAACGGCAGCGGAAAGTCGACGCTGCTTAGACTGCTCTCAGGTGTGGAATCGGTATCCGGCGGCAGCATACATCTAAGGGAACGCAGTGCGGCAACATACCCCCGCAAGGAGTTGGCTAAATGGATGGCCGTGCTGCAGCAGGATGCTCTGCCGCCTGTTGGATTCACAGTGCGGGAAGTCATTGAGATGGGACGCTATCCGTTTCAAAGCTGGCTTGGCAAGGACACAGGCGAAGGTGAGGCGCTAGTCGAAACCGTACTCGATCGTTTAGAATTACAAGACTTGGCTGACCGTTCGATCGAGCATTTGAGCGGCGGTCAACGGCAGAGGGTGGCGCTCGGCAAGGTAATGGCACAGGAACCGATGCTGCTTTTATTGGATGAACCTACGACTTTTTTGGATATAGGCTATCAAATTCAAATGATGGATTATGTCCGCAAATGGCAAGAAGAGTGCGGTCTGACGGTTATCGCTGTCATGCATGATCTGAATTTGGCTGCCCAATATTGCAGCAAGCTGTTCGTCATTCACGAAGGCCGGTTGCTGGCGGAGGGAACGCCTGCGGAAGTGCTGACGCAGAGCTTGATTGCCGAGGTGTATGGCACTGAGCCTGTTCTTCTGGATCACCCGGTTAGCGGGGTTCCGCAAATTTTATTGCAGCGCGGCGAGTAATAAATATTTAGTTGTGAGATGGAACAACATTCGGAAGAGGATGAGTACATGACGAACAAGAGAAATATGCAATGGGAACAGCTAATAAAAGGCATTAAGCCGCTGGATGAGGGAGCTGCAGCAGAAGCTGCGCTTCATTTGGACAATTTGACGAAGCCTCCGGGCAGTCTAGGCAAGCTGGAAGCCATTGCAAAACAAGTTGCGGGGATCACAGGTGAGATTCATCCTGTTTTTGATAAAAAAGCTGTTATTGTTATGGCTGGCGATCATGGTGTGTGTGAGGAAGGCGTCAGTGCTTTTCCTGCTGAGGTAACGCCGCAAATGGTGCTTAATTTCCTGTACGGCGGAGCAGCCGTAAATGTTCTTGCCCGGCATGCGGGAGCTGATGTTGTCTGCGTAGATATCGGTGTGAATGCCGACTTGGAGCATCCGAATCTGGTGTCGCGCAAGGTGAGAAAAGGTACTTCTAACATGGCACGCGGTGCGGCTATGAGCCGTGAGGAAGCAGTCCAAGCGGTATTAGCAGGTGCAGATCTTGTTGGGGAGTTAGTGGAGAAAGGCTACCGCTTATTCGCCACAGGCGATATGGGGATTGGCAATACAACGGCCAGTTCAGCCATTCTATGCGCACTGACGGATGTATCCGTTGCGGATGCTGTAGGACGCGGTACAGGTATTGACGATGAACGCTGGATTCATAAACAGGACGTTGTTCGTCGAGCGCTGGCATTGAACCAACCTGACAAGGATGATGCGCTGGATGTGCTGGCGAAAGTTGGCGGTTTTGAAATTGCCGGTTTGGTTGGCGTCATTCTGGGAGCGGCTTATTACCGCTGTCCTGTTGTTATTGACGGATTTATCTCCTCAGCCGCTGCGCTTGCAGCAAGCAGATTGTCACCGTTAACGGTTTCTTATATGATTGCATCCCATCTGTCGCATGAGCAGGGGCATCGCATTTTGTTAGAAAGCGTAGGTATTGACGCCATGCTGAAGATGGATATGCGGCTCGGCGAAGGCACCGGCGCAGTGCTCTGTTTCCCATTCATTGATGCGGCAGGCAACATCATGCGCGAGATGGCAACTTTCGAAAGCGCAGGCGTTTCGAAGGAATAAGGTTGAAGGATCGTGAATGAGCGGAGGCAAAGAAATGGCGGTACTAGTAACAGGCGGCGCACGCAGCGGTAAAAGCACATTTGCTGAAGCGCTGGCGGCATCGCGTGGCGATCAAGGGGTTTATGTGGCGACGGCGCAAATCTATGATGAAGAAATGCGTGAGCGGATGGAGCTGCACCGCAAGCGCCGCGATGATGCAGCACTACTGCTGTGTGCATCTGCTTCTGATGTGTCACAAGTGCCGTTATTCTCCTGGCAGACCATAGAGGAACCTTATCAATTAGCGGAACAATTGAGCCTTCTTGCTTCGCTGTCTTCTGGTTCCGCTGTGTTAGTCGATTGCCTGACCTTGTGGTTGTCCAATTGGCTGCTTCGAAATGAGCAGCAAGGCAATGCCGCGGACCGTATCCTTGTACATATAGATCAATTAGCAGCGGTTGTAAAAGCATTTCGAGGGACATTAATTCTGGTTACGAATGAAGTCGGAGACGGTATCGTACCAGAGTATCCTCTTGGGAGAGTGTATCGGGATTTGGCCGGCCTAATGAACCAGCGTATTGCTGCCGTTTGCGATGAGGTGTTTCTAGTCACTGTCGGCATCCCAATCGAACTCAAAAGCATCCGGTATAAGCTTCAAAAGGACGGCAGAAACGCATGATTTTCTATTCGTTTCATGAGATGGCAGCCATGCTGCTAGCCGCGATCGTGATCGATATGCTGATTGGCGATCCCAAATGGCTGCTGCATCCCGTTGTTCTGATCGGCAGATGGATTTCCTGGATGGAAAAGAAGCTGAGGGGTTCCGAGGCTGCAAGGCATCCTCGTATTTTGCTGCAGGGGGCTGTACTAACAGTAACCACCCTTTCACTCAGTTTCGCTGTGACCTGGCTCATCGTCTTAGCGGCCATCAGCCTGCATCCATGGTTTGGTTATGCGGTAACGACTTGGCTTACAGCCTCTACCATTGCCATCAAAGGGCTGAAGGATGCGGCTTATGCGGTTCTCCGGCCTTTGCGGATAGGCAACCTGAACGAAGCAAGGACTTATACCGGATATATCGTAGGACGAGATACGACTCAGCTCGGAGAAGATGGGCTTACGCGCGCCGTCGTTGAGACGGTTGCCGAGAATACGGTAGATGCCGTCGTTGCGCCTCTATTCTACGCACTGCTTGGCGCTGCGCCGCTTGCTATGCTGTACCGAGCAGCCAATACGCTTGACTCGATGGTCGGGTATCGGAATGAGAAGTATATGTATTTCGGATGGGCTTCCGCTCGCTGGGATGATGTGATGAATTACCTGCCTGCACGTCTCACAGGTATCTTGCTTTTTTTTGCAGCGTTAATAACGCCGAAGCTATCAGCAATTAAAGCCGCAAGGGCGATCAAGCAGTTTGCGCGGCTTCATCCCAGTCCTAACAGCGGCATCCCGGAATCGGCTGTAGCCGGGGCGCTTGGCATTGAACTGGGAGGCCTTAACGTTTACGACGGCCGCACAAGTGAACGGGCGCGGATGGGGTGGCCATTGCGCCCGCGAACGCAGCATGATATTCGTAAAACGGTAAGGTTGTTATATACGGTAAGCTTGATGATAGCGGGAGGGCTTGTATGCGCGCTGTTCGTAATTTATATCTGCTACTAATAAATGGGCTGCGCGGATGCGCGGCCGCTTTTCAATTTCTGACAAGGCTCCCTATTCCAGTGAATTTGTCCTATGATGAGCATCTTTTTAAAAAGAGCGTCGTGTTTTATCCCGTAGTGGGCGCAGTCATAGGAGCGCTGCTAGCAGCTGCTGGATGGGGACTGCAGGAGGTACTGCCTCCGTTGCCTTCATCGGCGCTTTTGCTTATTGTATGGGTTGCTCTCACAGGAGGACTGCATCTGGATGGCTTAATGGATACAGCTGACGGGCTGCTCAGTCACCGGCCGCGTGAAGAAATGCTCGAGATCATGAAGGATCCGCGCACAGGTGCGATGGGCGTTATCGTGAGCGTGCTGCAGCTGTTGATCAAATTTGCGTGCATCTACACGTTGATAACTGGCACAAATGGGCTTAAGGCAGGCTTGTTGCTGGCAATTGTCCCCATATGGAGCCGCACTTTTATGGTAGCAGCCATTGCATGCTGGCCATATGCGCGCCGCGGAGCAGGATTAGGCAGCTATTTCCGAGGAGTTCGAAAAGGACAAGTTATTGCTGCAGGTGTGGTTGCCGCAATGCTAAGTTTGTGTGTATGGGCGCTTGCGGACGCCGCAGGGGGAAGTGTACCCCTATTAAGCGATTGGTTCTGGATAACGCTCGGCGCCTGCGGCATAACCGCTTTGGCGGGATGGCTGCAAGCAGCATGGATGCACCGCAAGTTAGGCGGTTTAACGGGCGACACCTACGGCGCGTTAAATGAAGTATTGGAAACGGTACTCTTGCTGAGTGCGGTTGTATGCTTATAGAAGATAGGAGAATGGCCATGCTGGAAATATTCGGACACGGCGGCGATTTAAAGACGGCTGCTGAAACTTTTGGCAGACCTGAGGGGAGCTTTCTCGATTTTAGCTCGAATATGAATCCTTTTGGCCCCCCAGAAGCAGTCGAAGCTATTATTAGAAGTCAGTGGCGGCGGATGGTTCATTATCCCGATCCGGATGTGCGGGTGCTTCGCGGGCGTATAGCGGCAAAGTATGGAGTTCCGATTGAAAGCATCATAGTAGGTAACGGTGCTGCTGAATTAATCGATCTCATCGTGCGTGTGCTTCAGCCCAAGGTAACCGGACTGGCGCAGCCATCTTTTAGCGAGTATGAGGAAGCGGTTAACAAAAGCGGAGGACAAGTGCTATCGCTGCCATTGTCAGAGCGGGACGGATTTGAGCTGCGATGGGAGACTGTGAAGGCGGCAAGGGAACAATGTGACTTGCTGTTTCTCGGTCACCCTAACAATCCGACGGGAAAGCTTATTCCACAGGGAGTGCTTAGCAAGCTTGCGGAAAGCGGCAAACCGCTTGTTGTGGATGAAGCCTTTCTTGATTTCGTTCCGAATGAAGAGGATCACTCATTACTTCGGCTGGCTGCAGAGAATGAGCATCTTTTCGTAATTCGTTCGATGACGAAGTTTTATGCGATGCCTGGCCTAAGACTTGGATTTCTCGTTGCGCACCCGAAGCTTATCCGCAAGATCAAAGCGCTGCAGGTTCAGTGGAGCGTCAACTTTCTAGCTCAGGAAATCGGCGCTGCTGTGCTGGGGGACGAAGACTATGCGGAGCAAACAAGAGAATGGCTGCAGTCGGAAAAGCCATGGCTTACTGCACAGCTGGAGCAGTTAGGTCTTAGCGTAACGCCGAGCGATACGAACTTCCTGCTTGTGAAGCTGCCAGACAGCTGTGAGAGCGTGATTTCCGTTAAACACTTGCAGACGCTCATGGGTTCTCAGGGCATCCTGATCCGCGATGCATCTTTATTCGAAGGCTTAAATGAAAGGTTTTTTCGAGTTGCGATTAAGCTTCGGGCGGAAAATGAACAACTAATCGCAGGATTAGCGCAGGCGCTTCTAGTGCAGACAGACAGTTGCGGTAATCGTGATGAGGATAATATTCAACAGTCAGAGCAAGTAAAGCAAGCCCCAACAATTATGCTGCAGGGAACGGCTTCCGATGTCGGCAAAAGCATGATGACAGCTGCCATTTGCCGCATTTTGCTGCAGGATGGATTTCGGGTTGCTCCTTTTAAGTCGCAAAATATGTCGCTAAATTCCTACGTCACGCCAGACGGCAAAGAAATCGGACGGGCGCAAGGCGTACAAGCGGATGCATGCCGGATTCCGGCCACAACCGATATGAATCCGATCCTGCTGAAGCCTAAAGGAAACATGGTGTCGCAGATCGTTGTCCACGGCAAACCTTATAAGGATCTCGACGCAATAGCTTATCGGGAGTCTTATTTGCCGAAAGCGGAGCCAATCGTCAAAGAAGCGCTGTGCAGACTCCGGGGTAAATACGATGTTGTTGTTATTGAGGGAGCCGGCAGTCCGGCTGAAATTAACCTCAAGGAGCGCGATATTGTAAATATGCGGCTGGCCCAGTGGGCGGACGCGCCTGTTATTCTAGTCGCAGATATTGACAGGGGCGGCGTGTTCGCATCTATTGTGGGAACGTTGGAATTATTAGAGCCGCATGAGCGGGATAGGGTAAAAGGATTCATCATTAACAAGTTCCGCGGTGACGTCAAATTGCTGCAGTCTGGGATAGAATGGTTGGAGCATCGAACGGGTAAACCGGTTTTGGGCGTTATACCCTATCTGCCTTATATCGGGTTAGAGGATGAGGACTCTGCTTCCTTAGATGCCCAACGTACCGCTATCGAGCATCTGGATTCAGCAGATTCGGCTGAACATAGGGATTCAGCAGCAGAAGGCGCTATTGATATCGCTGTGATCCGCCTGCCTCGGATTTCAAATTTTACAGATATGGACCCTTTACTGGAAGAAAAAGATGTCCGATTACGCTATGTATCCAGCCTGTCTGATTGGGGAAATCCCGATCTGGTTATCCTTCCGGGAAGTAAGAACACGATGGAGGATCTGGTATTCCTGCAAAAGAGCGGCCTTGCAGAACGTATTCGGGCTCATGCGTCGGACCAAAAGCGCTGGTTAGTCGGTATTTGCGCGGGGTATCAAATGATGGGCAAGAGGCTGCTTGATCCGCAGCACTATGAATCTGACATTCCGGAAGCGAGCGGTCTTGGACTGCTTCATACCGAAACGACTTTTACGCCTGACAAATTAACCGTGCAAGTAGAAGGCATTACTTCCTTATACGGGAATTCCACACATGCGACCTATCCGCTTGAAGGCTATGAAATTCATATGGGTCGTACCCGTTTCCTTCGTGAGACAGCATCGCCTTTTCAAATCAGGGAACGTACAGACGCTGCTCTCGCTACTCATTCTGTGGATCCGGCTCCTCTGCATCCCGATGGCTTATCGGCAAATGAAGGCAAAGTGTGGGGCACCTATCTGCACGGCATTTTGCATAATGATGACTTCAGGCGCGCGTTATTAAACCGAATCCGTGCGGAAAAAGGCTGGAAACCTCTGCCGGCAGAGCTGCGATATCGCGAAAAAAGAGAAGCGTCTTTTGACCGTTTGGCCAAGCACGTGCGATTACACTTGGATATGAAACCCATCTATGAGATGATTGGGTTAGAACCATGATGAACGGAGGCCTATTATGAAAATTTATACTAGAACCGGCGACGCCGGGCAAACAGGTGTCATCGGCGGACGCGTCGATAAGGATGATATCCGCGTTGAAGCTTACGGAACCGTAGATGAACTGAATTGCTTTGTCGGTCAGGCGCATAGCTTGATGACATCAGATATATATCAGGATTTACAGGCAGACATGTTGGAAATTATGCATGAACTGTTTGACTGCGGCTCAGATTTGGCGCATCTGAAGCAAGGGCAGCATCCATGGAAAGTAACATCGGAGATGGTTGATCGGCTTGAGACGCTAATTGACCGTTATGATGGAGAAACACCGGATATTACGCGTTTTATTTTGCCTGGCGGGAGTCAATTATCAGCCCTGCTGCACGTATGCAGAACGGTATGCCGCCGCGCCGAGCGCCAGGTAGTGACGCTCGCGCGCAGTCAGGAAATCAATGAGCATGTACGACGCTATTTAAATCGATTGTCGGATTTATTTTTTACCATCGCTCGTACAGCCAATTTCCGAGAAGGCGTCTCCGATGTCGAGTATATAAGAAGTGCCGAGGTGTTCGGTCGGAAATTATGAGTTATTACGCGCCGCTAGTATATGTAGTACCGCCTGAAGATGAAGGCATGCTGTTAAGAACGATTGTGCAAAATAGGCTCGGCGTATCCCGCAAGCTGTTATCCCGCCTCAAAATGACGGAACAGGGTATTAAGGTTAACGGCATGCGTCAGTATATAAGCGTATACGTAAAGGCTGGCGATGTAATCGAGGTGCGGATGGAAGAGGAGCAGTCGGACGATATTTTGCCGGAAGATTTGCCTATCAGCATTCTGCATGAAGACGATGAGCTGCTGATCATTAACAAGGGTGCAGGGATGATCGTACATCCTACGCACGGCCATTATACAGGCACTGTAGCCAACGCAGTTGTGCATCTCTGGCAGAAGCGGGGCGTTATGTTCCGCTTCCGTCCGATCCATCGACTCGATCAGGAAACATCCGGCGTTCTCGCCATTGCCAAAAATCCCTATGTGCACCAACAAATATCTGAGCAAATCATCGCACACGAGGTGAAAAAAGAGTATGCAGCGCTTGTCTACGGCGAGCTATCTGCCGACTCCGGCACGATTGATGCGCCGATTGACCGCGACCCCGATTCGCCGCATATGCGCATTGTGATTGAGAGCGGCTATCGTGCCGTTACGCATTATGAAGTGATACGGCGTTATTACGGCGTCACGCTCGTGAGACTGCGGCTGGAAACCGGCCGAACGCATCAGATTCGCGTGCATATGCGGCATCTCGGCCATCCGCTGCTCGGCGACAAAATGTATACGCTGGAACGCTATACAAAAGCCGCAAGCGAAATCGACGCTGAACTTAACCGTCAAGCGCTGCATGCCGAAACGCTCGGGTTCATCCATCCCGGTACGAAGCGGTGGACGGAATTCAGCGCTCCGCTGCCGGAAGATTTACAGCATATGATCGATGGGCTGCCAACTATTTAGTAAAGCAACACAGCTCTGCAACAATAAAAGACATTGATCCGTCCGCTTGCTAGGAGGAGTCAATGTCTTTTCATTTTATCGCACTGCTATCATTTTACTGATCAGTACAGCTGCTTCCGCTTTCGTTAAAGCGCGGGCAGGTTCGAAATTACCGTTATAACCGACTACGAGTCCGATGGAATATGCCATCGCCAGTTTGCTGCGGTCAAACGCAAGTTTGAAATCGGCAAAATGCGCAGAGGCAGCCTCCATTTCATAGGTGAAGGCGTCTCGCTGCTCTACTGCCGGCAACAGTTTCATGAGCGCTGCAATTGCTTTATCGCGAGGCACCGAAGGCGAATCGCCGACTAACTTGTACGTATAGTTCTCAATCCAGGAATCCTCACGGGTACTCTTTAATAGCTTTAGTCCGCTTTTAAGCAGGAAATCCCACTCTTTTAAAGTGATTGGGGTATCAGGATCTGTTTTTAACAATCCTGCATCAGAGAGCATTCGGTTGAACTGATAAATTTGCGGACCTGATCGTAGGGCGTAACCTAATCTTGTATACGACCAATGACCAGACGGCCATTCCAATTGCTTTTCCGTGATAAATTCGTAAGCTTTGAGCGTTCTATCCAACATCGAGATGGCTTCCGCCGAAGTTAACCAATCTTTTGGACGAAATTTATTTGTTACGGTTCCATCCAGCAGGCCGCGTATATAAAGGCTCTGCACAAGACTGCGATGCCTATCCTCAATTTGCGGCAAATCTTCCAATACTTTAGATGATTCAATTTCACTGTCTGTGATGGATCCGCTGATATGATGAATGGTTAATAGTTTATAAAGTCCGCCGCCTGCTGCATCTCTCTTGATACGATTTTCTTCTCCCAGATTAGTTACATAGGCTTCTGTAAGTCCCTTTAACTTATCTACAGGAAGATCAAGTGCAATTGTAAGCAAGATTGCCCAATTTTCAATGGCAATCGGTTGATCGAATTCAGCAGAATTGAACACGGCTGCGCGCATAGCATCCCACTGCTCCTGTGTGATCAATTTCTGCGAAATGGCACGCTGTGCATGGGGAAATATCCGCTGTTTGAAATCTATTAGCTCGTTATACACCCAATGCCGTTCTTCTTGAACAAAGGGATCTGATGCTGCTTGGACGTTAAGATTAGGCGTGATTGGTATAAACATGAAGCTTAGTCCCATACATATTGAAGCTGTAATTAGCATATGTCTAACGCTTTTCAATGGATCACCTCATTTGATTTCATTGATATTAACATTATAGGAAAATTATAGATATTGGTAAAGCGTCATAGGCTTGACTTTGCTGTCTATATACTAGAAAATTTAATTATCAAGCTTAGAGGAGCATAACTTTCTATGAAATTGACCGTATATGAATATAGCAAATGCGGCACATGCCGCAGCGCCGTCAAATGGTTGAAAAATCAAGGATATGAAGTGGTCAGCATTCCGCTATGGGATACGCCGCCAAATGAACAAGAGCTGAAAGAACTTATTGCCCGCAGCGGTCAGGATATAAGCAAATTTTTCAACGTTTTCGGAGAGGTCTACAAAGAAATGGGTTTAAAAGATAAGCTTAAGGAGATGTCTATCGAAGATCAAATCAGCTTGCTGGCTTCTAATGGCCGTTTAATCAAAAGACCGATTGCCGTCAGCCATGACCAAGTGACCGTTGGTTTTAAGGAGCCGGATTACGAGCAGCATTGGGGATCTGGTAAATGAAAAAGAGCGCATGCTTTCGAAGCGGGTTTTGTTGCGGCGAATGACATAGAAGCATCGCTTTCACAAAACTTTTAGGAGGATTCCTCTTGTCGCAAAAAAATGGTTCCAAAAAGAACTCATTCTGGGTATTAGGCGCTGCAGGCGCTTTTCTGTTATCCAAAGCTAAACTGCTGTTAGCGCTGTTCAAATTCGGGAAATTCGGCGCTACCCTTATTTCTATGCTGATCTGGGTAGGGGCGTATGCGCTAGTTGCTCCGCTGCCTTTTGTTATCGGAGTTATGGTATTGATCTTTATACACGAACTCGGTCACGTATGGGCGGCAAAACGCAAGAAGCTGCCGGTGACCGCACCGTTGTTCATTCCGTTTATGGGTGCGCTTATTACGCTTAAACGAAATCCGCTCGATGCGCCCACTGAAGCTTATATTGCTTTCGGCGGCCCGCTCTTAGGCACTGTAGGTGCGTTAGGAGCTTGGATACTTGCAGACACGCTGCATTCCCAACTCATTTTGAGCCTTGCTTATGTAGGTTTTCTTTTGAACTTGTTTAACCTCTTGCCTATTCATCCGCTCGACGGAGGCAGAATCGCCGCTGCCGTTTCCCGCTGGCTATGGCCTATTGGACTTCTTGCAGGCACAGTGCTTATTTTTTATTATCGAAGCTACCTTCTTTTGTTGATTGTCGCTTATGCCGCTTATCGTCTATACCAAACCTATATGCGTTACCGCAACGGCCAAAAGACGCTGACGGCGACATCCGTATTCGATTTCCCAGCAGAGCATTTGGTAAGGGAAGGGTTCTTCATTCCAGGGGAGCAGCACCGCAGAGAGCTGTCTTTTACCACTTATTCGCATTTGGCAGGACAGTTGGAGGGAAGGCAAACGGTCGATATGAGCTGGGATGCAATTGGTTTTGACGCGAAAGTTCATATTACGGAGCAATGTATCGTGGAAAAAGTATTCGTGACAGGCGTGAAGCGGATAGAGCGGTCTGAAGGCCTGCTGCTGCAAATCTCTTGCCAAATCGATTACAAGCCTTACGAGAACGATAAATATTATGATGTACCAATCAAACTGCGTTGGGTATATGGAGCTGCATACTTAAGCTTGGCGGCATTTCTATTCTTTATGATGCACGTTATTCGAGTCACGATCAATCTTTCATAAGGAAGGAACAACTGCAATGACGGAAGAAACACCTAAGAGGCATGTATCAACGGAAATGGTTGCTGCAGGAGGAGCATCACTGCGGCTCTCGCAACTGGGGTCGGCTATCTTTTCTGAAGTGGCGGAATGGAGGCGCGAAGCTGCCGCAAAGGGAAAGGACATTATCGATCTCGGTATTGGAAGCCCAGATCTGCCCCCTTCCAAGCGCGTTATGGATGTCCTTGCCAAAGCGGTTCAAGATCCAGCATTATACGGATATCCTTCCTCTGAAGGAAGTACTGCGTTTCGCGAGGCGGTTGTCCGCTGGATGAAGCATCGGTTCGGCGTTCAGCTGGACGCAGGTACGGAAGTGCTTACGCTGATGGGATCGCAAGACGGATTAGCGCATTTGGCGATGGCGATTACGGATCCGGGCGATGTCGTCATTGTGCCTGATCCCGGATACCCCATTTATGCGGCCAGTTTAGTGCTCGCTGGCGTTCAGCCGTACAAGGTTCCGCTGCGGGCTGACAACGCATTTCTTCCGAGACTTGACTTGATCCCGGATGACATCGCACAGAGAACGAAGTTCATGATCGTCAACTATCCAAGCAATCCGCTTGCAGCAGTTGCAGATTGTGCTTTCTACGAGAAGCTGATTGCTTTTGCGCGAAAATATGACATTTTAATCGTACACGATTTGGCTTATTCCGAAATGGCGTTCGACGGATTTCGCCCGATGAGCATTCTGGAATTGGAAGGAGCAAAAGAGGTTGCGGTCGAGTTCCATTCTTTGTCCAAAAGCTTCAATATGGCCGGCTGCCGAATCGCCTATATGGTCGGAAATTCTCAAGCTGTCGCTGCTCTGCGAACGTTAAAGTCGCAAATCGATTATGGTGTTTTTCAGCCTGTGCAGCTGGCAGGTATCGAAGCGTTGGGAGCGGATATGGAAGATGCGTATTCCGTTGCCGAGGTTTATGAACGCAGGAGAGATACAGTAGTTGAAGGATTAAATGCCTTAGGCTGGTCCATTCCGGTGCCAAAAGCGACAATGTTTGTATGGGCGCCAATTCCGAAGGGGTGGACATCTAGGGAAATTTCCCGGGAAATGACGTTTGGTGCGGGTGTTGTTGTCATACCAGGCGATGCATTCGGCGCAGAAGGCGAAGGCTATGTGCGTATCGCGCTTGTTCAAGTGGAATCGCGGCTTCAGGAAGCCGTCAGTCGAATTGGCGAATGGATGCGCAGCTTATAAGGAATCTTAGTTCCACATGCACGAATCTCATGATAAAATAATCTTTAATTGCAAAGTGGCTAGGAGGAGAACATTGTTGTTTAAGGCGCATCCTGAAAAGCGCACCCGCGCTTCTATTCCTTTTTCTTTCGTATTGCTGCTGCTGGCGGGGCTCGTACTGCGGTTCATTCTAGGAGTAGAATTTTTTGGCTATAAGAATGATATTAACTCGTTTATGTCTTGGGCAGACCAGGCATACCGATCTTTTTCTCACATTTACGACAGCGGCATGTTTCTTGATTACCCGCCTGGCTATGTATATGTGCTAACCTTACTCGGCGCAGTCCGAAATCTGCTTGGCATCTCATGGGACACGCATACAGGCCTTTTATTATTAAAGTTAGTACCGATTCTAGCGGATGCGGCAACAAGTGTTATCATCTATCGCATGTCCAGTAAATCATTTTCGAAATGGGCTTCCATAGGGCTATCCGCCGCGTATTTATTCAATCCTGCCACACTGTTGAATTCAGCGGTATGGGGTCAAGTTGACGCTTTTTTTATGCTGTTTATATTCGGGTACTTGTATTTGCTGACACAAGGCAAGCTGTCGAAGTCTGCTGCGATGTTAGCCATTGCGCTGCTAATCAAGCCGCAGGCGCTGCTGTTCGGGCCATTTCTTTTAATCCGTTTAATTCAGCGGAAGAGCTTGAAAGCTTCATTATCTACAGTTAGCTCAGGTATTGGAGCTTTTATCTTAGGGGCGCTGCCCTTCTGTATCGGCAATGGCTTTATGTGGCTGCCGAAGCTTTATTTTAACACGCTATCCTCCTATCCTTATGCATCTCTTAACGCCTTTAACGTCATGACCTTGTTCAGAGGCAACTGGGTACCGACCACAGACGGAGTTTATGGCGCATTCGGTACGCTCGCGTTGGCAGCGCTCTTTTTATATGCTTGGTATTTGTATGATAGAAGCGTAGAGCGGCCAGAGGCTGTGTACGTGATTTCCTTTCTATTTCTTGCCGCTGTATTCACTTTTTCCTCTAAAATGCATGAAAGATACTTGTTTTACGCATTGCTTCCAGCCCTTATCGGTTATCTTAAGTCTAAAGATCGACGGCTTCTGCTGCTTTTTGCCGGCTTTAGTCTCACTCATGCTATTAATGTTGCCTATGTGCTGTACGAGAGCTCATTTGAGCGCTATTTTATCTCAAACAACAATATTCTCATGATCGTTGTTTCGGCTGTAAATGTAGGTTTAGTCGCTTATGCGGCTAAAATCGGCTGGGAGCTTTACGGTAAAAGCGTTTATTCGTCCACGATGCTGGAAAGTAAGGCGAACGTCGCTCGGGCAGAGAGAAAAAACAACGGGAAACCTAGGTTTTTATCGTCATTTGACATTAAAGCGATACTCGTGATGTGCTTGCTCTACAGTTCTCTTGCGCTGTATCATTTGGGTTCTTTCAAAGCGCCTGAAACTTTTTGGAAACCTGAAGTAAAGGGCGTCAGTGTTGTTATCGATCTCGGCACAACAGCATCCATTCAACGCGCAGAAAGCTTTGTTGGTGCTGGAACGGGCGATTACACCTACTGGTTTTCCGATGATGGCAAAACTTGGAGCGATCCACTTGCTGTTAAGTCAGACCATACGAAGGTTTTTACATGGAATGTGCAGGAGCCGAAGAAATCTGCGCGTTATGTGAAATTGACCGTAGATGCGGCAGGATTTGCTATGCATGAGGTTGCTTTTTTTGACGGCATCTCGACTACACCGCTTCACATTCGCAATATTCGACCAGACACTACCGCTGATAATTCCTCGCAAGCTGATAAGGGCGGTATGCACAATGTGATCGACGAGCAGAATATTGTGCCTTCTAATCCATCTTATATGGACGGCACATATTTTGATGAAATCTATCATGCGCGAACGGCTTATGAGCATCTGCATAAGATTGAACCTTACGAGAATACACACCCGCCGCTAGGCAAAATATTCATTTCTCTCGGGATTGCTATTTTTGGCATGAATCCGTTTGGATGGCGCATTGTAGGAACACTGTTCGGTGTGGCGATGATTCCGCTCATGTATGTGTTTGGCAAAAGGGTTTTTGGCTCTTCGCGATACGGATTCATTAGCTCGCTGTTGTTTTCGCTTGATTTCATGCATTTTGCCCAGACGCGAATTGCAACCATTGATGTGTATGGCGTCTTTTTCATCATGCTGATGTTCTATTATATGTATCGGTATGTCACAACCAGTTTCTATGAGGTTCAGCTGCGTAAAACGCTGGTGCCGTTAATGCTGTCAGGGCTTTTCTTCGGTATCGGCGTGGCGTCTAAGTGGATCGTATTGTACGGGGGATCGGGTCTGGCGATCTTATTCTTTTGGTCGCTGCTGCAGCGGTACAGGGAATATCGGGGGGCAAAGCGTTCATTGCGCGAGAATGCGCTTGTTGAGATGGAGCTTCAAATACAGGATAAACCCGCCGAGCTAGATTCAATTGCGCCTGTGGTTACAGACACTGAGATTCAGCAGTCAGCCTTTACGGAAGATTTCCTTATGGATGAACATGACCAAGCGCCTGAGAATCAAGAGCAGGCTGCCTCTGAACCTCGACCGCGCTTAAAAGCTAAAGAAATTGCCCGCTATGAGGGAATCATTTCCGCATTTCCGCGAAATGCATTGCTTACTGTGCTTTGGTGCGCTGTATGGTTCATACTGGTCCCGTTAGTCATTTATATTGCGTCCTACATACCGTTTATGATGGTGGAAGGGCCGGGGCATGGCATCCGCAACCTCTGGGATTACCAAGTCAATATGTACAATTACCATAAGAATCTAGTCGCCACGCATCCGTTCGCTTCCAAATGGTACGAATGGCCGGTCATGGTGCTGCCCATCTGGTATTATCAAGGGCATTTCTTGCCCCAGGATAAAGTGTCAAGCATTGTCTCGTTTGGCAATCCGTTAGTGTGGTGGCCGGGCATTGTGGCTGTATTCGGAGCCGTATATATGGCTGTCAAAACTCGAAACAAGCAGCTGGCTTTTCTGCTTATCGCTTTTATTACCCAATATGCGCCGTGGATCCTGATCACGAGACTGACTTTTATCTATCACTATTTTGCGATGGTGCCATTCATGGTCTTGTGCCTGACTTATTTTATCGTGCACGTTATGGACAAATATCCGGAGCGCAAACGCTGGGTTTACCTCTTTTTGGCAGCAGTTGGCGTAGTCTTCCTCATGTATTATCCGATCTTGTCAGGTGCGGTCGTTAATAAGTATTACACGATGTATGTCCTGCGTTGGCTGCCGAGCTGGAATTATTTCTAAGATGCCATTTCGGCAGGGAAACTGGAATTACTTGAACAAACCTCTGACTGGGCAGAAATGATATACTTAAAGTAAAAATGGATCGGAGCGATTATAACTTGAGTTCTCCTAAGAAAGTATTAATTGTCGATGGAATGGCTCTTTTGTTCAGGGCTTACTTTGCGACTTCGTTCGACGGGTATATTCGTAAAACGTCAGCAGGCGTACCAACAAATGCGATTTATGGACTGATTCAGTATTTATTTGATGCTGTTAATAAGTTTAAGCCTACTCATGTTGTATGCTGCTGGGATATGGGCAGCGCTACATTTCGGACTGAAATCTATGATTCTTATAAAGGCAACCGTCCTGCACCGCCGGCAGAGTTGATCCCTCAGTTCGATCTCGTTAAAGAAGTGGTTGCGGATCTAGGGATACCTAACGTTGGAATGCACGGATATGAAGCTGATGATTGCATAGGCACATTAGCGCAAGGATACAGCCGTGATGCGCATGTGTATATTTTGACTGGCGACCATGATATGCTGCAGCTGATCAATGAGCAGATTCATGTTATTATTATGAAAAAAGGCAGATCCAACTATGCCGTATATGATCATGCAACCCTGCTTAGCGAACGGGGCATTACACCGGAGCAGGTTGTAGAACTAAAAAGCTTTATGGGTGATACAAGCGACAATTATCCGGGCGTAAGAGGCATCGGTGAGAAAACGGCATTGAAACTGCTAGCTGATTACCAAAACGTAGAAGGTGTGCTGGAAAATTTGCATTTACTGCCGAAAGGCGTGCGTACGAAGATTGAAACCGATCTGGAACTGCTTCATCTGTCACGGAAGTTAGCCCGCATTCGCACCGATGTGCCTGTGTCCTGTGAACTTGATACCTGTACATGGAGCATTCAGCGAGATTCAGCGATTCGGCGTTTTGAAGAGCTGGAATTTGGAAGTCTTGTAAAGTTAATAGGTTAGTAGCTTAAAAATATGCTTGATAAGCAAGCGAAGCAAAGTATTGTGTTTAGAACCAATGATGAACCAAAGACCATCAGGAGACGTTTGCTCCTGATGGTCTTTTGCGTTTTCAAAAACATGTAGGTAACTTCTCCCCGACTGAATACCGAGAAGTGATCGCCGTTTAAACCTTTGGCTGATTATTGCAAAAAATGACTTGTAGGTGTAAATACGGTACCTCCTTTACTTACTACAATAAAAGTGAGCTAAACAACAAAACAACAATTACCAAGGAGGAGGTTTCAAAATGAGACAAAAAAGAAATGTCATGGGGTCGCTAGTAGCAATTACAGTCATGCTGTCACTGGTTGCAGGATGCGGCACCAAAACAGCAGTATCAACATCAACTTCAGCACCAGTAACAACAGAGGCAGCAAAACCAGCAGATAACAAAAAGATCGTGGTAGGGTTTTCGCAAATTGGCGCAGAAAGCGGATGGCGCGGTGCAGAAACGCAATCCATTCAGGACACAGCTAAAAACGATCCGACGATTGATCTGAAATTCTCTGACGCTCAGCAAAAACAAGAAAACCAAATCAAAGCCATCCGTTCCTTCATTGCTCAAAAGGTTGACGTCATCGCTATGGCCCCGGTGGTAGAAACAGGTTGGGAAGCCGTTCTTACCGAAGCTAAGAATGCAAAAATTCCAGTTGTTCTCGTTGACCGTAATATCGACAAGAAAAACGCGGATCTGTACACTTCCTTCATTGGTTCCGACTTCATCTTAGAAGGTCAAAATGCGGCGAAAGGGATGGCTGAGCTGTTAGGTAAAGATAAGCCGGCTAACATCGTTGAGCTTGAGGGAACTGTTGGTGCATCTGCAGCAACAGATCGTAAAAAAGGGTTTGACGACGAAATCAAAAATTACGCCAATATCAAAATTATTAAATCACAAAGCGGCGACTTCAACCGTGCAACCGGTAAGCAAGTGATGGAAGCCATTTTAAAAACGCCTGAGGGTGCAAATATTCAAGGTGTTTATGCACATAACGATGATATGGCTATGGGAGCTATCCAGGCAATCGAAGAAGCCGGTAAAAAACCGGGAACTGACATCAAAATTGTTTCGATCGATGGTATCAAGGACGCATTCCAAGCAATCAAAGACGGTAAATCCAATATCGTAATTGAATGTAATCCGCTGCTCGGACCTCAATTGTTCCAGGCTGCAAAAGACCTGAAGGCGGGTAAAGAGCTTCCGAAATGGATTAAATCCAATGAGGATGTATTCTCCGGCCAAAAGGCAATCGATGCTTTACCGAACCGCAAATACTAATACAGTAAGATTTACCTCATAGAAAGAAAACGAAATCAAGAGTTGATTCGCCGCTCTTGATTTCGTTTCATTCAAATGAAGAAGGAGTGAAGATTCTATGAAGCAGCCCTTGTTAGTAATGGAAGGTGTCAGTAAATCATTCCCTGGCGTCAAAGCTTTAACGAATGTGGATTTTCAACTAAGAAGAGGCGAAATACACGCTTTGATGGGACAAAATGGGGCAGGTAAATCCACCTTGATTAAAGTTTTGACAGGTGTCTATGAAATGGATAGCGGTCATGTGTCATTAAATGGGCAACCGATTGGAATTAAATCTCCTCAGGAAGCTCAAGCGTTGGGTATCAGTACGGTGTATCAAGAGGTCAATTTGTGCCCCAACTTATCTGTCGCTGAAAATTTGTTTATCGGCCGCCAACCCCGCAATAAACGCGGTATTGATTGGAATCTGATGCATGCAAAAGCGGAAGAACTGATGGAAAGGCTTAACATTCGCTTGGATGTCACACAGCCATTATCGGTATACTCAGTTGCCGTTCAACAAATGGTGGCCATCGCTAGAGCTGTTGATATTTCTTCTGGGGTGCTTATTTTGGATGAACCCACTTCGAGTTTAGATCAGCAGGAAGTTCAAGAATTGTTTCGCATCATGCGTAAACTTAAAGCAGAAGGCATGGGCATCATATTTGTCACGCATTTCATGGATCAAGTATATGAAGTTTCGGATCGTATAACTGTACTTAAAAATGGAGAGCTTGTAGGTGAATTTCCTACGGTTGAACTGCCGAGAATTCAACTCATATCCAAAATGATTGGACGGGAGTGGAACGAGCAGGAGCTTCAGGGTAAAAAATTTACGGCCGAAAATTCAAAAAAATGGATTTCAACCAAGCAATTGGGCCGCAAAGGCTACATGGAGCCTTTCGATTTAACCATCCATAAAGGTGAATTTTTGGGTCTGGCTGGGCTGCTTGGTTCTGGCCGCACCGAAATTGCCAAGCTGCTGTTCGGTATTGACAAAGCAGATCAGGGTTCATTGTTAATAGATAACCAACATATGAGGGCAATGTTTCCGAAAAAGGCCATAGAGCGAGGCTTAGCGTTTTGTCCTGAAGAGCGGAAAGCGGAAGGGATCGTTGGGGAATTATCTGTTCGGGAAAATATAGTGCTGGCTTTACAAGCAAAGCTGGGTATTTTCGGCTTTTTACCGCTTCGTAAACAACAGGAGATCGCAGAACGGTATATCCGATTGCTCAACATTAAAACCTCCAATATGGAGCAGCGGATCGATCAGCTCAGCGGCGGCAATCAACAGAAAGCCATATTGGCGCGATGGCTCGCAACCGATCCTGAGCTTCTAATATTAGATGAACCTACCCGCGGGATCGATGTTGGTTCCAAGGCTGAGATTCGCAAGTTAATTTTATCTCTTGCCAATGAAGGAATGACGATTCTTATGATTACTTCTGAATGGGAAGAAATGATTGGTTGCTGTGATCGGATTCTCGTACTCCGGGATCGTCAAGTGATTGGTGAACTGTCCGGCAATGAAATAGGAGAAAAACGAATTATGCAAATGATTGCAGGAGGAGGAAGTTCCGATGAGCCGCTTGCAGAGCATGTACTTTAATATGGTTCGTTCCAAGTTATTTTGGCCTGCTGTAGGAATCGCCATTATTATGCTGTTTAATGTCATTTTCACACCCGGTTTTTTTCATATTCGGCTGCAGAGCGGACACTTGTTTGGCAGCTTGATAGACATTCTTAACCGAGGTACACCTCTTATCATTATTGCACTCGGTATGACACTTGTAATTGCCAAAGAAGGTATCGACATTTCTGTGGGTTCGGTTTTGGCTATTGCCGCCTCCTTGTCCGCTTATCTTTTGCAGCAGCATGTTACGTTTGGGTTCGCTCTGTTAGCGGGATTTGCTGTTGGGATTTTGTGTGGATTATGGAACGGCGTTCTAGTTGCTAAATTTAAAATTCAACCTATGATCGCGACACTGATCCTGTTAACGGTAGGTCGAGGCATTGCGCAGCTTATTACAGGCGGACAAATTATTATCATTTCCGATAAATCATACCGTTTTATGGGGGGAGGTTATTTATTCGGCATTCCCTTCTCCGTTTTTCTTGCTGTCATTCTTTTCCTGATGCTGTATTTGTTAATGCGGCGGACAGCGCTTGGTTTGTTTTTAGAGGCTATTGGATCTAACCGTGTATCCAGTGAATTTGCGGGGATCCATGCATCGCGCGTGATCATCGCCGTATACGTAATCAGCGGTTTTTGCGCTGCAGTTGCAGGTATAATCATCAGTTCCAACATCACCGGAGCCGATGCGAATAACGCTGGCTTATGGATTGAACTGGATGCCATTTTGGCGGTCGTAATCGGAGGCACTTCTATGCGCGGGGGACGCTTTTATCTGGGAGGAACTATACTCGGCGCCCTATTTATTCAATCGTTAACGACTACGATCTATACACTAGGAGTTCCGCCTGAATCAGTAATGGTTGTTAAAGCTGTTGTCGTCATCATCGTTAGTCTACTGCAGTCCGAACAATTCCGCATGATGTTTAAAGGCTTGTTCCGCAGAAAATCAGGGAAGAAGGTACATGCCCATGAAGCAACCGTTTAAAGTCACATCATCCAACATCACTATTTTGGCAACGGTTCTATTATTTTTAATATTGTTTGGAACGGGCTCAGCCATGTTTGACAGCTTTCTGTCTCTTCAAGTGTTCCTTAACCTGTTCGTGGATAACGCATTTCTAATTATTGTCGCAACCGGCATGGCCTTTGTGATCATTACAGGGGGAATTGACTTGTCCGTCGCTGCCTTGATTGCACTGGTTAGTGTTATTTCAGCTGAGTTATTACGCGCCGGCATTCATCCGGTCATAGTCATTCCCGCAGTTTTGCTCCTTGGAACGCTGTTTGGATTTTTGCAAGGCTTCCTGATTTGCCGATTTCAGATCCATCCTTGGATCGTCACGCTGGGTGGTATGTTTCTTGCCCGGGGAAGCAGCTTTTTGATCAGCACGGAGAGCATAGTCATCGATAATCCGGTCTACCGCTCGATTTCCAACACGAAGATTCCGCTTCCCGGCGGCGCAACCTTAACCATTAGCGTGGTCATCGCATTAATTACGGTAGCTGTTGCTATCTATGTTTCGAAATATACTTTATTTGGACGAAATGTTTATGCCATCGGGGGAAATGAACGTTCTGCTGCCTTGATGGGGCTTCCAGTCAATGCAACAAAAATTGGCGTGTATACGATAAGCGGTTTTTGTTCCGCATTAGCCGGCGTTGTTTTCACATTTTACATGCTCTCGGGCTATGCGCTGCACTTGATGGGCGGAGAAATGGATGCAATTGCTGCTTGCGTCATTGGAGGTATTCTACTTACAGGCGGATTTGGATATCTCATAGGTCCGATGCTGGGTGTATTGAGCGCCGGTGTTATTCAAACCATCATTATGTTTCAAGGAACACTGAGCTCCTGGTGGACAAAAATTGTAGTTGGCTTTCTGCTGTTTGCTTTTATCGTACTACAACGGATCATTGTTTCCAGAAGAGAAAAGGCCCGTAAACCTGAAGGATTAAAAAAGAAGGATATCCAGAAAACACCATTATCCGTATAATAGAAGTAATAGAGTCAAGCAACCAAGAGGGGGATTGCTGTGGGCGTAATCCGTCGAAACTGGCAAGATCGCAGCATCCGTTTCAAGCTTAACTGCATTTTTCTCTTGATTATCTTGGTTTCTATTCTTACTCTCAGTCTTTGGGGTATCAAGAAGTACAGCGATTCCTCTGAAAATCAAGCAGATCAATATACGTTACAAATGATTCATCAAGTCGAAAGCAATCTCGATTTTTATATTCATCATTTAAAGGATGTCCTCTATTATATTGGAAAAGATCCCGCAATCGATTCATTTATGGATGCCGGCAAACCGCTGGATGACTCTGCATCCATACAAGTAAAGCAGGTTCTTAGTATGTATGCGGAGCGCAATCCGGAAATTGCCGGCATCATGCTCGTAAACCAAAGGGGAACGTTCGTGGATCATGAAATGTACCGCATTACCCGTGACTCCTTGACCGATGAGAGTTGGTATAAAACAGCGGTAAAATCGCCCAATGAAACGCTGTTGATCAGTAATCCGATCGGCCGAAACGTAGCCACCTATCAGACGTACAGCTCCAACGATGTTCTATCCTTGGTACACGCTGTTCAGGATCCTATTACACTGGAAGTAAAAGGCGTCATTCTGATTGATTTGCGTACGGACATGTTGAAGCGTATTTTTGATAATCTCCAGCTCGGAAAGACCGGGTTTATTTACATATTGGATGACAAAGGCGAGATTGTTTATGCCCCGGTTAATTCAATTGTTTACCGAATTCGCAATGATTGGTTAAATAGCACGCCCAGCTTAACCAAGGAAATAAACGGACAGAATTATCGTATTTTATATAACAATTACGAAGCTAATAAATGGAAAATTATCGGAGTCATTCCAAATGAAGATTATCACCGAGTTATTTCGGATATCCGTAATTATACGTTGATTGTGACCATTGTAACGCTCGTGCTTGCTTCCATTGCGGCTACCTACTTTACTGGGAGTATTATTCGTCCGGTTCGTAAATTAATGCGTCTTATGAAGAGAGTGCAGGATGGGGAACTAAATCAGCGCTTCGTAAGTGGGACCAACGATGAGATCGGTCAGCTCGGAAACAGCTTTAATCACATGGTGGAGGAAATCAAGAATCTGATCAATCTGGTTTATATCGAACAGAAAAAGAAGCGGGAAGCGGAGCTGCAGGTGCTCCAAGCACAGATTAAACCTCATTTTCTATATAATACGCTCGATACAATCCAATGGATGGCCCGGGATTATAAGGCCAATGATATTGTTGAAATTATCGGGGCGCTCACGAATTTATTTCGGATCGGTCTCAATAAGGGATATGAATGGGTTCCCATCCGTGATGAAATTAAACATGCTGAAAGCTATTTAATTATTCAAATGTCAAGATATATGGATAAAATGGATTTCGAGATCGATATTCCGGAAGAATTAGAGCGCTTACATGTTTTAAAATTAATTCTGCAGCCTCTTATCGAGAATGCGATCTACCATGGAATTAAGGCAAGACTCGGCAAAGGAAAGATTCGGGTTAGTGCAGCTTTGCATAGAGAAATGGTTCGTTTTCAGATTGAGGACGATGGAGCAGGAATTCCGGCTGAAAAACTAAATGAAATTAATCAGGTTCTGCGCGGCAAGGAAAAACGAATGGAAAATGACGGCTTCGGTTTATTTAATGTTAACGAACGGATTCAACTCACTTATGGAACCTCCTATGGGATTCATATAGAAAGTATACCAGGTAAAGGCACAACAGTTATCCTGGACCACCCGATGATTCAACTGGCTAATGAGGCGTAATGAGGTGACGACGATGTGGAAGTTAATGATCGCAGATGATGAACCGCGGATTCGTAATGGCCTGCGTAAGACTCTTGAATGGGAAGCTAAAGGGATCGAAGTGGTAGCCGAAGCAGAGAATGGCTTGGAAGCCTTGGAATTGGCGCAAAGTTTACGTCCGGATATTATTTTTGTAGATATTAATATGCCCTTTCTCAGCGGACTTGACTTGATTGAACGCCTCAAGGAAACCTTGGCGGAATGCATCGTGATCGTTATCTCAGGCCACGATGAATTTGCGTTCGCACAAAGAGCAGTACGGTTGAATGTATTTGATTACCTCTTAAAGCCTGTTCAAAAAGCAGAGCTGAATGCTATCGTGGACAAAGCTGTGGAAATACTCCAAAAGGACAGAGTGGAGCAGAAGTATACGGACTGGATGAATAGCAAGCTTGACGCAAGCTCTTCGGCGCTTCGCGAGGAATTTATGCGCAATTGGGTGACAGGTAAGCTGTCTGCAGAGCGGATTGAGGAAGAAGGGAATTTCTTTCACCTCCACTTTCAAGGCCAGATCGGCCTTGTAATGGTTAAGCCTTTAGGGAAAATCACAGTTAATGTGCAAAACAAAATATGGGATCCCCCGCTGCTGGACTTTGCGGTAAAAAATATCATGAGTGAGATGCTGCAGCAAAATCCTTCAACCGTCGTTTTTAACATAGGCAAGGGGTTTATTTGTGCAATTACCCCCATTACAGAAATTTCGCGTTGGATTAGTTTTAAAGAGGAAGTTGAACGTGCTATTACGACTTATTTAGGTGTTACGGTATGGATACTTCAATCGTCGGTCAAGCAGATGGATCAAGTTCCGATGCAGGTTGAACGGCTGATTGCTGAAATTAAACAATCCAGCACACTAACCCCTATCGTCTTAATGACCAAAAAATATATGGAAACTTATTATTATAAGGAAGAAATATCCTTGTCCGAAGTGGCGGATGTGATGAACGTCAATGCCAATTATTTAAGCAAGCTGTTAAAGAAAGAGCTCGGTAAATCATTCGTCGATTGTTTAACAGATATCCGCATTAAGAAAGCGATCCAATACCTGAATGATCCTACATCCAAAATGTACGAAATAGCGGAAAAGGTCGGATATAATACGCAGCATTATTTTAGTCACACGTTCAAAAAGATGACTGGGGTATCTCCACTAGAATATAGGAAGCGCGGGGACTTCTATGGGGGGTAAAATGGGAAAACGTAGGATCTGGATCATAGGAATTGCATCACTTGCAATACTATTTGTTTTTGCAGGGTATATGTTGCAGCATGGAAGCTCGACTACCGATAATAGAGAGTTCTTAATTGGGATTAGTCAGCCTAATTTGGATGAACCGCGTCAAATTGTCATGAACAATGAGATTCGCAAGGAATCCGAGAAGCATGGCAATGTCCGTCTTATTTTTACGGATGCTGCAGAAAACAGTGATAAGCAAATTCACGATGTGGAAATGCTTATGAAGTATGGTGTCGACCTCCTGATTATATCGCTCAACGATTCTGAGAAGCTGACACCTGTCGTGACAAAAGCCTATGAAAGCATACCTGTAATCGTGTTGGGACGCGGTGTAAACGGGTATGATTATTCACTATTCATTGGACCAGACAATGTATCCATCGGTAAAAAATCTGCACAATTGGCTTCGGAGCTTTTAGCTGACAAAGGCGGTCAAATCATTGAAATTCAAGGTCTCCAAGGCTCTACTTCCGTTGCTGAAACGAGTCTGGGATTCCGTGATTATTTGAACAGTGTTCCAAGCTTATCTGTCGTAAAAACGATAGTCGGAGATTGGCAGCGGGATAAAGCTGAGGATGAACTTCATCGCATTTTGCCGAAACTGCCCAACATAAAACTTATTTTTGCGCATAGTGACGCCATGGCATTAGGAGCATCACGCGCGACTCATGAGCTCGGGCTGCCTGATATTAATATTCTGGGAATTGATGGCTTGGATGCTGTAAACGGCGGGTTCGAGCTCGTTAAGAACGGAGTTTTAAAAGGCAGTGTGACGAGCCCGACCGGCGGCAAAGAAGCGATCCAATACGCCATTGATATTCTCCATCACGAAAAAGGTTTGCCCAAAAAGATTATTCTGCGCAGCCATCTCATTACTAAAGATAATGCGGATAACGTGTTAAAACAATCTGAAAAGTATGAGCAAGCCGCCATAACGGAGCAAGTACCTCGCAAAATTACTCTCGGCGTAGCCGTAGTCGGTTCAGAGAGCAGTTGGCGAAACGGCAATACAGAGTCGATCCTTCAATCCGCGCGTCAAGAGAAAGATATTGACCTGCAAATGCAAAATGCAGAAAGCAGCCAAGTTAAGCAAATTGAAATTATTCGCGATTTTATCAAGCGCAGAGTGGATGTCATTGCGTTTACACCGATTGTGGAAACAGGCTGGGATGAGGTTTTAAACGAAGCTAAGAAGGCGAATATCCCCGTTCTTTTATCCGATCGTAAGGTCAGTGTTGAAGATGACTCCCTCTGGACAACCTTTATCGGCTCCGATTTCATTGAAGAGGGCAGACGTGCTGCGAGGTGGCTCGTGGAACATAAACAGGAGGGGAATCTTCCGAAGCGAATTGTGGAACTTCAAGGGACAGCCGGCTCCGCACCTGCCATTGAACGTAAAAAAGGCTTCGAGGAATTGCTAGCGCAATATCCTTCCTTTCAAATTGTAGCCTCTGAGATAGGCGAGTTTACATTTGATTCCGGACAGCAGCTTATGTCTAAGGTGCTTCAAAATGGAGTCAAGCCCGATGTCGTTTTTGCCCATAACGATGATATGGCCTTAGGGGCTATTAAGGCAATGGAACAAGCAGGTCTTAAGCCGGGTACAGACATTCAAGTGCTTTCTGTGGATGCTTCCAAACTGGCCTTTCAAGCGATGATTGATGGAAAGCTGAATATGTCGGTTGAATGCAATCCCCTGCTTGGTCCTCAAATTATGAAGGCGGTGAAGGATTTGGCTGCCGGCAAAGAAATCCCGGTTAACATTATTACCGGAGAAGGCATATTTACGCAGGAAACCGCAAAAAGGGATATTTATACCCGGAAATACTGAGAGGATCAAATCGACCAATCATACTTGGGTATCACCTAAAGAGGGCTTCTTATTACTAAAGTTAGGGTAACTAGATCACAATAAAGTGCGTACTTTTCAGGACGCTCAGGATTGACTATGATAGGAGGATACTGAGAGAGGAGAATGGATGATGGAATATAAATACTTAGGTCGTTCAGGATTAAAAGTAAGCCGTTTATGCTTAGGAACGATGAATTTTGGTGTGGATACCGATGAACAAGAAGCATTTCGCATCATGGATGCGGCGCTGGATGCAGGCATAAATTTCTTCGATACGGCGAATGTTTACGGTTGGGGTCAGAATTCTGGCAGAACCGAAGAAATCATGGGTCGTTGGTTTGCACAAGGCGGCGGACGCAGAGAGAAAGTCGTGCTTGCGACCAAAGTTTATGGCGATATGCATGACGAGAACGATGGCCCGAATCGTGCCGGAGGTTTATCCGCCTACAAAATACGCCGCCATCTGGAAGCTTCCCTTCGCCGTCTGCAAACCGATCACATTGAGTTGTATCAAATGCATCATATCGACCGGAATGTTACTTGGGCTGAACTGTGGGAAGCATTTCATATACACGCAGTTCAAGGCAGTATCGGGTACGTGGGATCGAGTAATTTTGCCGGACGCGATTTAGTTAAGGCACAATACGAAGCCAAAGAGCGGGGATTACTAGGCTTGGTTTCGGAGCAGCATAAATACAGCCTGCTGTGCCGATTGCCTGAGCTTGAGGTGCTGCCAGCTTCTGAAGAGCATGGCATCGGGGTAATTGCATGGAGCCCTCTGGATGGAGGACTGCTCGGCGGCAGTGCGCTGAATCCACCTGCCGGATCGAGATCTGCCAAAAATCTGGAACGAGTAAATAAGCATCGTGTGCAGCTGGAAGCTTTCAGCGGCTTATGCAAAGAAATTGGCGAGAGCGAAGCGAATGTGGCGCTAGCTTGGACATTAGTACATCCGGCAATGACAGGACCCATCATTGGGCCGCGTACGCTGGAACAGCTGCAGGGCGCACTGCGCGTAGTGGACATTAAGCTGGATGAAGCCGTTCTGAATAAGCTGGATGATATTTTCCCTGGGCCGGGCGGGGATGCGCCTCGTGCTTATGCTTGGTAAGCAAACAAAGTAAAGAATTGCGATGATGAACCAATGATGAACCAAAGACCATCAGGAGCAAAAGTCTCCTGATGGTCTTTACTTATTCTAGTTTTTTTGAAGCTCCAATGCTTGAATCTGCCTGTTATGCCATTTACTGAACAGGAGCAGCGCGATCAAAGCTCCAATCAGAGCGCAGAGCATATCCCATTGCGCATCCCAGATATCTCCTTGTGTGCCTAAGAACGATTCTTCATCTGCACCGGATATTTTTACTGCTGCAAATTCAAGAATTTCGTAGATGGCGCTGAAGGCAAGCGTGAACGAAATCGCAACAAAGAAAAGCCATTTACGGTTTGTCATGATGCCAAATCGCAGAAGCATCTCCCTGCACGCGAATGCCGGAACAATGCCTTGCGCAATATGACCAAGCCGGTCGTAGTGATTACGGCTCAAATGAAAGGTATCTCGAATGATGTTAAAGAGAGGCACATTCTCATACGTATAATGTCCGCCAATCAACATGAGCATGAAACTGATCCAACATATACTGTATAGCATCGGGGTTAAAGGAAAGGAACGGCAGATGATTACAAGGACGATGACGACGATGATTGCCGGACCTGTCTCTGCCAGCCATATCACATAGCTTTGAGGGGAAATAGCTGACCATACCAGCCCGGCAATAAAAGTCAATAAATAGATTAGGGGTAACGCCCAGTGTCCGGCTGTCCGATTCAATAAAATGCCCCCTTATTGAATTAAAAGTCTACAAGTTCAAAAGATTGTCTAGTGTACTCTTCTTATGCGCATCATGGAGTCAAGATATACCTATACAACATTTTCCAAGTATGAGATGCTGAGATGAAGACAGGGTATCGATTATGTGTTTCTATTCGTGGTATAATAGGGCGGATAGGAAGGTGGAATGACAGATGACTGTGAAACCATTAGAGCGTAAACCTGACTGGCTTAAAATAAAATTGCCAAGTGACGAAAACTATAAAGAACTCAAAACGATGATGCGTTCCAAGACGCTACATACCGTATGTGAGGAAGCGAAATGCCCGAATATCCATGAATGTTGGGCCAACCGTACCGCTACCTTCATGATATTGGGAGATATTTGCACACGTGCTTGCCGATTTTGTGCAGTGAAAACAGGCCTGCCAACGGAGCTTGATTTACAGGAGCCTGAACGGGTGGCTGAAGCGGCAGAACAGATGGGACTTAAGCACTGCGTGATCACTTCTGTGGCACGTGATGATCTGCAGGATGGCGGGGCTTCGATCTTTGCGGGTTCTATCCGAGCTGTTCGGAATAAAGTTCCGTTTTGCAGTGTTGAGGTGCTGATACCTGATTTCATGGGGAATGAAGCCGCGCTTCGTACTGTGTTAGAAGCCAAGCCGGAAATTCTTAATCATAACATAGAGACAGTAGAACGATTATCCGATCGGGTTCGTTCCAAAGCTAAATATGGAAGGTCTCTGGAATTGCTCGCCAGATCCAAGACCATCGCGCCGGAAATACCGACGAAATCAAGTATCATGATTGGAGTCGGAGAGGAATGGGATGAAATTCTACAGACCATGGATGATCTGCGGTCTGTTGATTGTGATATTATGACGATTGGCCAATACTTACAGCCAACTCGGAATCATCTAAGTGTGAAGAACTATTATACGCCTGAACAGTTCGCTCTTCTTAAAGTTGAAGGGATGAAACGCGGCTTTAAACATGTCGAATCCGGACCGCTGGTCCGAAGTTCGTATCATGCTCATGAGCAGGTAAAATCGGCGGAATCGAAGGAGAATGAGTGACTATGATTCAAATCGGCAATAAAACGTTTGAACTCATTACCGATCATCGGGACGGATGGAATTTAGAAGCATTTCGCAGCCGCTACAGCGAGGTGCTGGATCGCTATGATTATATCGTAGGCGATTGGGGGTACAGCCAACTAAGATTACGTGGTTTTTTTAAGGAATCGAACCCCAAAGGCACGAAAGAATCGAACATTTCAGGGCTCCAAGATTATTTAAATGAATATTGCAATTTTGGATGTGCACATTTTATTATCGAGAAAATACCGAATAAATTTGGGCAATCATCCGAGACAGCAACGGATGCCGAAGCGGACACAGAAGCAGAAGCTTAACTTTACTTAAATTCGCTTTCCACGAATGCTTCACGAACGCGGGTCCAGAATGGAAATGGCCGAAATCGGGCGAATTTCACTTTCGTCTCTGGCGCGACACGGCAGCGAATGGCAAGTACGTCATTTCGCTGCTTGCTAAGGTGGTCAAGCGAGACTAGTATGTGTTGATTCGCTCTGGGCAGTATTTCGCAATAGTGATGCTTAGGCAATAAAATGGGTGAACCAAGTGTTCGGAATACACGATTGTTAATGGATGCGATCTCGGCGATCTGTATGGTTTCGAGCGAAGGATGAACAATGGCCCCGCCTAAGCTTTTGTTGTAGGCCGTGCTTCCCGCAGGCGATGAGATACAGATGCCGTCACCCCGAAACATCTCGAACAATTGATCGTTGATATTAAGTTGTGCGACTAAGGTTACTTCAATGCCGCGTAGTGTGAATTCGTTCAATGCGAGCTTCGTTTCGATGCCTTGCTCTGTGTGGATTTCGATCTCAACGACAGGGTAACTGACGAAAGGCAGCTGCTCCTCTTTCGTACTCGCATCACGCATAAGTTCAACTAAGTTCTCCAGTTCAGCAGGCTTCCAATCGGCAAAAAAGCCGAGATGGCCTGTATGAATGCCTACGAAAGAGATCCGATGGAGCTGTTCGATATACAGATGCATGGCCTGCAGCATCGTTCCATCTCCGCCAATGGATACAACGACATCTGGTGTTTCAGCTTCATGGATCAATCCGCTGACTTGTGCCAACCTGTGAAATTTTGCGGTAAGTTCTGCAGATTGCGGGTCGTCACGCTCTATGACATTGTATTTCATACTCTTACACTCCTTCATGATTGCCGCTCTTGCTTCTATTTCCCTCCATCATAATCAATTCTTCGACATTTCACAATCCGGGCCAATTAACTTTTGAATACTCTCCATACTTTGTAGACGATACCTAATACACATAAGGAAACTATTGTGCCAGTGAATATAAGGACGGATGCTGTAAACCCTTGTTCCAGTGTCGAGATTCCCATTCTTCCGCTGCTGCCAGGTTGAATCCCGTTAAAGGCTGTCTTAGTGTGCCTCAGCGGTTCAAGAGGTCGCCATAAAACTAGAACAAGCACCGCCGACAATGTCGCATGTATGATTCTCGCCGTGACGAATGGCCCGTAACGCATTGTTGTATGGCTCATCAGACTGATGATCTGGGCGTGTACGGATAGGCCTCCCCAGGAGAGTACGAATGCGGCGACAGCTACTTTGCCGATTAAAGGAATAGCGTCACCTGCCTGACCTGCAGCCTGCGCGCCTAATGTAACTTCGAAGAATCCTCTCAGAACAGCATCAATAAGCTCGGGTGGAACATGCAGCAACCCAAGAGGCAAGGACACGATATAGAACAACACCCGAATTATACCGGCAGCGTTTAACACAGCTAGAATAACGGAGAAAAAGACGACCAGTCCCCCAACTACCATGATGAGCGATAACGATCGCTGTATGGCATAGGACAGTACTTCGCCGACCTTTCTTCCATCGTCGATTCGGGCTTTGTGCATAACTTCAAAAGCGCTCAAGTAGATGGACCGTTTGCGAACAGCAATTTCGTTCTTTTTTTCCGCATGTAAGATTCGCCCCTGTTCAACCTCTGCCTTCAATAGTCTCCGGGTTTCATTCCATGAACGTTGTCCGTGATACCGCATAAGCAGACCTACAATAAGCGCACTTCCATAATGCGCAGCACCTAGAATACCTGCAAGGCTGGCATCTTTAAAAAAACCGATCGACACCGCACCTATTAGAAAGATGGGATCTGAGCTTGTTGTAAAAGCTACCAATCGTTCTCCTTCTTCACGGGTGACCAAACGTTGTTCCCATAGCTGTGAAGTGAGACGAGCGCCTACCGGATACCCGGAGGCGAAGCCCATGGCGACGACAAAGCCGCCAATTCCGGGTATTCGAAATAACGGACGCATAAGAGGATCGAGCAGGGTGCCAAAGAAATGAACAATGCCAAACCCAAGCAGCAGCTCGGAGATTACAAAAAAGGGCAGCAAAGCCGGAAGCAGCACATCCCACCACAACAGCACCCCTTTTAGAGAGGCATCAAAACCTTGCTTGGGATAGAGCAGCATGAGGAGTGCAATGAAGACGCATAGGCCAGCGATTGTATAAGCGCCTACAAAGCTGATCCTGCGCATGAATCTTCACCTCTAATCTATTTATTTAAATAAAATGCAGATGCTTGTACAGCATGTATATGTTGTATGGCAGGCATACATTCCGAGTGAAATTCCCTATTGGGTATGATACAATATAACTACTAGATGTATAGTTATGACAGTAGGAGTGATTCTTTTGGCAGGGCATGATGAAGGGCTTACTATCTATGAAGCTATGGGAGGCGAAGCTGTATTACGCCGTCTTGTCGAAGCCTTTTACCCTAAGGTGCAGAGGCATCCCTTGCTATCGCCGCTGTTTCCAGAGGATATTACTCCCGTGATGGAGAAGCAATATTTGTTTCTAACCCAGTTTTTTGGTGGACCGCCGCTTTATTCGCAGCAGAACGGTCATCCAATGATGCGTGCCAGACACCTTCCATTCCAGATTACTCAGAAACATGCCGAAGCGTGGCTAAGCTGTATGCGAGAAGCGATGAATGAAGTGGATTTGGAGCCGACCTTGCGTGAAGTATTGTTGGAACGGCTTCAGGGACCCGCGTTTCATTTTGTAAATACATAGAAGAGGTGCGTTTAATGATTGGGTTAGAGCCGCTTTATAAAACGAATGTACGCTGTATCCATTGCTCACAGCCTTTCCAATCCTCTCGTGTCCGTCCCAGCTTCAAGAAGGGTAATCACACAGACAGCGATTTTTGCGTTCATTTTAAAGAGTTGAATCCGGAATATTATGTAGTCAAAGTGTGTCCCTTCTGCGGATTCGCTTGTACGGATAACTTTTCAGACAAGATGACCCCTGCGCAAAAAGCCATATTCCATGAGAAAGTGGCAAGCAACTGGTCGATGAAGGATTACAGCGGGGAGCGTACTTGGGAGGAAGCATTGACAGTGTATAAGCTGGCATTACTTTGTGCACAAATTAAGCAAGAGTCGGATCGTGTACTTTCAGGGCTGCTGCATCATATTGCATGGATGTACAGATATGTGGGAGATGCGAAACAAGAGCACAGATTTATGCAATTTGCATTGGAGTCCTACATTAGTGTGTTCGAACATGAAGGCACGGACTATAATAATGCGAAGCTAATGTACTTACTCGGAGAATTAAACCGCAGGTTAGGCAATTATAATGATGCTGTTAAGTGGTTCTCGCGTATCATTAATGACAATAAAATTATGGATGCAGCGATGATTCGTGCGAGCCGGGAGCAGTGGGAGACCACAAGGGAAGATATGCTGAAAGCTAAGCTGGAATTGCCTCAAGAAATGATCAATAATAAATAATCACTATACAAGAACAACGCTCATCGGCTGCGGAGGTTTAATCCGAAGTGATAAGCGTTGTTCTTGTATGCAGCGGGTGTATCTCATGAAAAAGTGTATAGCGGTTTTTTCCGCCTCGCTTAGATTGGTATAAAGCTGTATCAGACTCCGCTATGACTCGCTGCAAGTCATCGTTAGAGTGTTCGCTTACCGAGATACCGATGGAAATGGTTACAGGAGCAATACCCTTAGTATGGGATTCTTCTTGGAAATGCGACTCGATGGCATGACATAGTTTGTGCGCATATTGATTCAGGCGATCGAGGTCTGTTTCCAGACTCATTAGGATAAATTCTTCGCCACCATACCTAGCCACATAGTCTTGATTTTCTATGTTATTGCGCAGCAGCTTACCGGTATTGCGAAGCAGCACGTCACCTGCTTGATGGCCCAATTTATCGTTATACTGTTTAAAGTTATCCAAATCGATCATTAGAATGGCAATTTTTCTATGCTGGCTAATATCCTTGGCAATCCCGATGAAGCTGCGGAAATTCGGAAGCTGCGTCAAACTGTCTTGATGCGCAAGAAGCTCGAACTTTCGCTGCAGCAGCCAAGTGTTGTTCTCATCATTGAACATGACGATCACAATCATCATGGCGATGCTTGTAATCAGCAAAGTGATGAACAAGCCAGGCAGCAAATGCCATATGGCATCACCATTTTGAAAAATCTGAAAAGCGAAATGAAAAGTAAACAATAGTCCGCATATTTCCAATCCATCGCTATAGGGAATACGTGTATAGTCGGTTCGATACTCTTTTTTATGAAAAAAACCGCTAAGGACAGCCGGAAGTAATAAGTACTCGCAAACATGCGGCAGCCACATGGGGTCAGTTACAACAGTGTAAAGGATAGGCAATAAAGCAGATAACAGCGCTGACAATCGGCCATATCGCAATCCAGCCATGATAATTGGTGTAAACCGCAAATCAAGAAGCCCAATTTCTGTCGGCAGCGGTTGTAAAATCATGATGATGCTTGCAATACCGGTAAGGAACGGAGCTGCAATCGATTCGAATTCATCCATGATCATTTTGCTTCGAATCTTAAGTGCGAGATAACTCAAAGTCACAAGTGAACAAGCGCTTGTAATCGGCATTAGGTATTCGTTCATACGACGCACTCCTAATCTATGAGGGAGGGAAGCGTTACAAACTAGTAATTTCGCAGCTTAGTATCTGTAAGTAAATAATCTTGATCCGTATCAATCACGGTCACTTTGTTGTAACAGCATGGAAATATGAGCAACTTCTTCTTGCCTTCATGAATTTCTTTTATTTCCTTTATTTTAAGAGGAAGCAGTACATTGCTTTTTCGGCAAAATGGACAGTCATTTATATAAATGTCCTTCATAATAATGTCGTAGGGCCAGGTTTGCGAGAAGGGTATCACGGGATCTATTGCTTTCCGTCGCCGGATTCTGGTTTAGAATCCTTAGACATTTCTGCGATTTTTTGAAGTAAAATATGCTGTGGCATATGCATGAGATGCTCAAGAGGAACATTTAACTGCTTAGCTAACTTTTGTGCGGTTTCCGCTGAGATTGATAAAGGCTTCATAGAATGATCCACTCCATTCATTTAGGACCAAAGTCCCTTCCTTTTTTATTAAACCATACACAGTTCAGATAGGCAACATGAGGGCAGATAGAGTTCAAGAGTTGCGCAACTAATTTTCATTTTTATTGACCTTTGGATTGTGGTTTAATTAGAATAGCAGTAACAACGATTATAAAGACGGGAAGGTGTTTGCGTATGAGCTCCATTCATAGACCCATTAGACAAACTTGGAATTTAGATTCCTTATTTCCAGGAGGCAGCCAATCTCCTCAATTTGCGGATTTCTTACGCGGATTGGAGGCAGATATTGCTGCGTTTCAAACGTACTTGAAGGGAGCTGTCTCCACAGAAGGAGCAAAGCTGTCACAGAAGCTTGCAGAAGGCGTAGAGATGATTCAAAGCATCCTGAAGAAAATCCGTGAAGCAGATTCGTTCATAGGCTGTTTAACTGCGGACAATCAGAAGGATAAAAAAGCAACCCAACTGAATGGGCAGATCAAAACCTTGCTTGCCGATTATCAATCTGCTTTAACTCAATTTGACAAGCTGCTAATTGACATGCCGGATGTCCAGTGGAACGCGCTGCTTGAACAAGAACCTTTTCAAAGCGTTGCTTTCTCCTTGTCGGAACGTCGTGCTCTAGCTAAGGAGAAGCTGTCCCCTGAGCTGGAAGCGCTAATCAACGATTTAGCTGTAGACGGCTATCATGGTTGGGGTGCATTGTATGATACGACGGTCGGTCAATTTCGTGTGACGGTTGAAGAAAACGGGAAACGCGTAGAGCTGTCAGCAGGCCAAGCATTTAATAAGCTTCATGTACCAGATTATGATCAACGTAATGAAATGTTTCGAAAATGGGAAGAAGCATGGGCGGAGAAGGCGGATTTTTGTGCAGATGCCTTGAATCACTTGTCCGGATTTCGCTTGCAGACCTATAAAAAGCGCGGATGGTCTTCTATACATAAGGAACCGCTCGATATCAACCGGATGAACGAAGAAACACTTCGTGTGATGTGGGATGTGATTGATCAGAACAAAGATATATTTGTCGCTTATTTGAACCGTAAGGCTAAGCTGTTAGGTTTGGAGAAGCTCGGCTGGGCGGATGTGGATGCGCCTGTTGGCGGCAGTGTGAAGAAAATTGCTTATGATGACGGAGCAGAGTTGATCGTAGAGCAATTCAATAATTTCAGCCCGAAAATGGCTGAATTCTCTGTGAAAGCCTTTGATCAGGGCTGGATTGAGGTAGAAGATCGCCCAGGTAAACGTCCAGGTGGATTCTGCACCTCATTCCCGATAGCGGGAGAGACACGTATCTTTATGACCTACGGCGGCATAGCAAACAATGTATCCACGTTAGCACATGAGCTTGGTCACGCTTATCATCAACATGTCATGAACGATATGCCGGCACTAGCCCAAGAATATGCTATGAATGTCGCAGAAACTGCCTCTACGTTCGCTGAGATGATCGTATCCGATGCTACCGTGAAGAACGCTGTCAATGATGATGAGCGAATTTCCTTGCTTGAGGATAAAATTCAGCGTACAGTCGCTTATTTCATGAACATTCATGCCAGGTTTATATTTGAGACGCGGTTTTATGAGGAGCGCAGACAAGGTCTTGTAAGCGTGGAGCGCTTGAATGAAATGATGGTGGATGCGCAGAAAGAAGCGTTTAAAGATTCACTCAGTTCCTATCATCCGCATTTTTGGGCGGCGAAGCTGCATTTTTACTCGACAGACGTGCCGTTCTATAATTTCCCTTATACTTTCGGCTATCTGTTCAGTGCCGGTATATACGCAAGAGCCGTTAAAGAGGGGGCTGCATTTGAAGACAAGTATGCAGCTCTGCTGCGCGATACAGGCAGCATGATGGTTGAGGATCTGGCTGCTAAGCATCTAGGCGTTGATCTGACTAAGCCGGAATTCTGGCAGGCAGCTGTAGACATGGCGATCGAAGATGTGAAGCAATTCATGGATTTAACGGAAAATAAAGTACGTGTAAAATAGCACATTTATAATCGGAAATTTAGCTTTTTAGTTGCAAAAACACCGGCTCCGCACTTTGCGGAGCCGGTGTTTTTGTGGAACGGATAGATTAGAACTTGAAAATATGTATCGTTTGCTGCAGCTTGGTCACCATGCGTGTCATCTCTTCGGATTTCTCAACAATGCCTGTGACTGCTGAAATTTGCTCATTCATTGAAGCGGATACTTCCTCTGTGCCGGCTGCCGATTGCTGCGTAATGGAAGAAATGTTCTCCATTGTAGCGGATATTTGACGTGTATTGCCAAGCATCGCGTCGCTCTCGCTTGCAAATTTGCTGATCTCTTCAGAGATGAACTGAACGCTAGTTACAATTTCGCCGAACAATTGCTCTGTATCTTTTATTAAATCTGTTTGTTTGTTAACGACTTGTTCATTGACCCCAATATTCTCAAGCGCAAGTTTGATGCCTTTCTCGATACTGGAAACTAGTCCGAACACTTCTTTGGTTAGAACTGTTGATTCTTCCGCCAGCTTTCTGACCTGCTGGGCAACAACGGCGAAGCCTCTGCCGTGATCGCCTGCACGAGCTGCTTCGATGGAAGCATTCAGCGACAACAAGTTAGTCTGTTCAGCAATATCAGAGATCGTACGGGTAATCTTGGAGATGCCGGCAGCTTGCTCAGCTAGTTGGTGAATCGTCTCAGATACGCGCGAAGTGGATTCAACGTTGCGCTTCATGCCCTCACCTTGAAGTTCTACTGCTCCGCGGCCTTTCTCTGTAAGCTTAATCATCAATTGAGAACGCGTATTCATTTCACGTGTTGACAGCGCATAGTCGGTTACTTTCTTTGCAATATCTTTGGTAGATTGTGAGATGGTCTGCACTTCTTCGGAAATTTCTCCGGCGCCTGCTGCCATTTCAGTAGCTGAGATGGTAACCTGGCCTAGAACGTCTCTTAGATGCTCGTTTTTTGTGAAAATTTCCCGGCTTGAATCCGAGACATGCTTCGTGATTGAGCTTGTTTCCTTTAAAATTTCACGCAGTTTATCAATCATGCTGTTAAAAGCGACTCCCAATTCACCAACCGTGTCCTTTGAATTAGCATCGACTTTCTGAGAGAAATCGCCTTTCGCGATACTCATTGCAACACGAGCCATTGTACTAATTTGGTCTGTAAGTAATCGTTCAGTCCAATTTATGAAAGGGAAGCTGGCGGCAATCATGCCAATTAAAACTACAAATCCAATAATTGCAACGATTCCTGATGCACTAAGTGACACTAACAGCAGGGCGATGGAGTAAACAGCTATCATGCTGTAAACGCAAACTTGGAGCTTTCTTTTGAAGGGCAAAGATTCTAAGCTAAACATGATCTGTCGTCCCCTTTTCCACGATATGTTGCTTTCATAATTACTAGTAAATTATAGCATCTCTAGGTTCAAAGGGTCTACAATTTTGTTGTCGAAATAAAATGAATTTTGTTTTTATAGGTATAAATTACTGCGAAATTTAATTAATTTGTTAAAAATTGTTGAAAAACTCCGACTTTAGTACTATAATAAAATCGTAATACCCTATATTATGGTAAATTTGATAGAATGAAGGGAGGGAATTTATGATCTTGGACCAACTGTCATTACCGAGACAAGTGGATATGGTGTTCAAACAAATTAAAGGGGAACTGATCCAGCTTTCATCGGGAACATTATTCATTCAGATTCGCAGCAATGCCATTGGAAAATTCGGTATTAAACACCTTCCGCTTGAAACCAAAGGCGGGCATGTCAGTAAAACCGACAAAGGGCTGTCGGAGAATCAGATTCAATCTTTCCGTAAAATGGCAATCGATTGCTTAGACTACAAGAATCACTGGACGCACGGTGAGATCGTGATCGATTTTGCGGTAAGAAACGGCGTTTTTCTTGCAAGCATTGCATTCGAATCCAATTACAACATGGCGAATTTAGCGAAATCGGTATAAAGTAAAGTTGAGCTCTTATTCCTTACGATGTTTACTGAGAGGCGGCCAATCGGCCGTCTTTTGTGTTTAAAAATATAGAATATGCATATTCATTAACGGTCAAGAGACCGTCTTTTTTTGTGCTATAATGAGGGCTATTAGCAGGTTTAAGAGCGAGGATGTGCTGAAATACATGTTTAAACTGGAGGTAACGAATTGGAGCCATGATCTAGAGCTGCAAATTGTTCATGGGAATGTTTGCATGCGGATCGGTAATGAGGTTGTTATTGATGAACCTCTTTGTGTAGATGTGGGATTACCGTCACTCCTGCACAGTGTGCTTGAAGGCGTTGTGCCAAACAGATGGGCTCCTCCTGAGGAATGGAATAAGGTCCCATTCTTTGTATGCGGCTGCGGTGACCCAGAGTGCAGAGCTTATTCATTCATCGTGCGATATGAGGATGAAAGAAGCGCTGACGCGGATAGCGGCAGCAGGGAACTAACGCTGGTCGAAGTGGAAGAAGCGCCTGGGCAACACCCGCGTGAATTGGACACTCATACCATTTCTTGGCAAGCTTATAAAGAAGCCGTATTGCGCATTAGTTGTGAGTTTCTTGATTATATAGAGGGGCGTGACTATCGGCCTCTATTAACGGATACAATCGAAATTGTAAAAGATTTAATGAAACAAATTAAAGAGAAGCATTAGCCTCACAAAACTTTTAAGAAAAGATGTGAAGGATTTGGCAAAAAGTAAGTTCTATGTCGTATGGGTAGGCCATAAACCTGGGGTATATCGCACTTGGACGGAGTGCCAGGCGCAAACCCAAGGATTTCCGCTGGCGAAATTTAAATCGTATGAGACGGAAGCAGAAGCAGCAGCAGCTTATGCCCAAGGTTGGAAAAAATCGTTAAACACAGGAAGTCAAAAGGAAGGCGCAGGGGGCGGGAAGGGAAGAACCGCTGCTGCGGACAATTCACCCGTCGGCACGGAGTTGAGCGGTGTGGATTACGACAGTCTGTCTGTTGATGTAGGCTGTTCCGGCAATCCAGGTATTGTCGAATATAAAGGCGTGGATACGCGAACCGGAGAAATTCTTTTCTATCATGGACCGATCTCAAAGGGGACCAATAATATGGGCGAATTTCTCGCCATTGTGCACGCGCTCGGCTATTTGAAACAGCGGGGCAGCAGCAAAACGATCTACACCGATTCCGTCACGGCGCTGAGTTGGCTCAAAAATAAGCGAGTCGCTTCCAATCTGGTGCGCGACGCATCAACGGAAGAAATCTGGACGCTTGTCGACCGCGCAGTCAAATGGCTGCAGACCAATTCCTATCCGAATCGTATTGTGAAGTGGGATACGAAACGATGGGGCGAGATTAAAGCGGACTTCGGACGCAAGTAATACATACTTTATTACCCTATCGCGTTAAAGTAGGCGTGTTCGAAAAAAATATGGTATAGTGAAATAGAATGATTTAACGGTGAGATACTGAGTATGCTTCCGAAGCGAGTTTTGTTTCAACGAACTACTGGGAAGCGCCGCTTGAACAAAACTTTTAGGGGGAAATGAGTCATGTCACAAGGTAAAAAACGCAGCGATATGATAACAAAAGGATTTGACCGCGCGCCTCATCGCAGTTTGCTGCGTGCAGCGGGTGTAAAGGAAGAAGATTTCGGCAAGCCGTTCATCGCAGTATGCAACTCTTACATTGATATTGTTCCAGGCCATGTGCATTTGCAAGAGTTTGGTAAAATTGTAAAGGAAGCCATTCGTGAAGCAGGCGGCGTACCTTTTGAGTTCAATACAATTGGCGTAGATGACGGCATTGCAATGGGACATATCGGTATGCGATATTCCTTGCCAAGCCGCGAGATCATTGCAGATTCTGTTGAGACGGTAGTAAATGCGCACTGGTTCGATGGCATGGTCTGCATCCCGAATTGCGACAAAATTACGCCCGGCATGATTATGGGTGCGCTTCGCGTCAATATTCCGACGGTATTTGTTTCCGGCGGACCGATGAAAGCGGGTAAAGATAAGAACGGCAAGTCCATCTCCTTGTCCTCTGTGTTTGAAGGCGTAGGAGCTTTTCAAGCTGGTAAAATTGATGAAAAAAGCTTGGAAGAGCTGGAGCAGTACGGATGTCCGACATGCGGATCTTGCTCCGGCATGTTCACAGCAAACTCCATGAACTGCTTGGCCGAAGGCCTTGGCATTGCGCTGCCGGGTAACGGTACTATTTTGGCTGTAGCCGAAGAACGCAAAGAATTCGTAAGACGATCTGCTAAACAACTTATGGAAATCATAAAATCCGACATTAAACCGCGCGACATCGTAACCATTGAAGCGATTGACAATGCTTTTGCGCTGGATATGGCAATGGGCGGTTCTACTAATACCGTATTGCACACATTGGCGATTGCCCACGAAGCGGGTATTGAATACCCGATTGAACGCATTAATGAAGTAGCCAAAAGAGTGCCGCATTTGGCAAAAATCGCTCCAGCATCCGATTATCACATTGAAGATGTGCATAACGCAGGCGGCGTGAGCGCGATTATCAACGAAATACTAAAAAAACCGGGTGCGATGGACGGATCTCGTATAACAGTTACGGGACTAACGCTTGCGGAGAACGTAGCAGGCTGCGAAATCCTGAATACGGATGTCATTCATACGCTGGATAATCCTCACAGTGCGGAAGGCGGTTTGGCCGTACTTTTCGGCAACCTAGCGCCTAACGGCTCCATTATTAAAGTTGGGGCTGTTGATAAATCCGTCGGCGGACGCCATACAGGTCCGGCGATTGTATTCGAATCCCAGGAAGAAGCGCTTGAAGGAATTGCCAATGGGAAAGTGAAAGAAGGTCATGTCGTAGTTATTCGTTACGAAGGGCCGAAAGGCGGACCGGGAATGCCGGAAATGCTGGCGCCGACCTCGCAAATCGTAGGTATGGGCCTCGGAGCAAAAGTCGGTCTTATTACGGACGGTCGTTTCTCAGGCGCATCGCGCGGTATTTCCATTGGTCACATTTCGCCGGAAGCGGCAGAGGGCGGACCGATTGCTTTCGTCGAGAATGGCGATATCATCGACCTCGACTTGGTTAACCGCACGATTACGCTGGAAATCAGTGACGAAGAGATGGAACGTCGTAAAACGAATTGGAAAGGCTTCGAGCCAAAGATCAAAACAGGCTATCTAGCACGTTATTCCAAGCTTGTTACATCTGCGAGCACCGGCGGAGTAATGAAAATCTAACAATTTAAAATGCAAAATCCCCCATTTCCTTGCAAATTTCGAAGAAATGGGGGATTTTTTTGCGAAATTCAAAAGATTTTATCGCAAATTTCGACAAAATATCGCATTTATTAATGCTATAATTTATGGTATTTATAAGGTTTTTTGCCAAGAATTCTTTCAAAATCAATAATCAATAGGACGGTGTACAATGGTAAACAAAAGAAATGTCGGATTGGCAATTGTATTAACATTAATTACTTGCGGGATTTACGGAATCTTTTGGTTCATCAGCTTGACCAACGATGTTGCAAAATTAAGTGAAGATTCATCATTCTCCGGCGGGTTGGCGTTTCTGTTCACATTACTGACTTGCGGTATCTATGGCATCTATTGGAGCTACCGGATCGGCAAACTAATCGCGGTAGCCCAAGAGAAGAAGGGTGCAGCGGTCAATGACAATTCAGTATTGTATTTAGTGCTTCATCTGCTCGGTTTAGGTATCGTAGTCTATATATTGGCACAAGCCGATGTTAATTCCATGGCGTAATCTCGGGCAGGAGTGGAAGACGAAACTTGTTTGCGGTGCTTCGCTGGGTATCGGCGGCATCCTATACTTGAAGGTGCTTATGCCGCACTTCAATATCGGCATACCTTGTGTCTTCCATGAGTTGACGGGTTTATACTGTCCCGGATGCGGCATAACGAGAACCGCAGTTGCTTTACTAGATTTTCATATATATCAGGCATTTAGGTATAATATGTTAATATTTGCAGTTATTCCTTTGTACATTGGATATGTGTGGATGAAGTATAAAAGGAAAGAAAAATACGGAAATGCAATCGTGTGGATGATGGCAGTCATGGCTTTGTTGTTTGGGGTTCTAAGAAACACCCCTATGTTCAATTGGCTGGCTCCTGTAACCATTCCACAGTAAATGTACAAGTAAAGGCAATAAATGAAAAACAGGTGTGCTTAATTGCGTACCAGTTTCTTATTTAGGTGTTAAAATCGCCGTCTGGATATATATATTTGGTGCTCGGGGCGTTAATCTTCTCATAATGATCTAATTGAAGCGTCATGACTTCTTCCCCGCGGAATAAGGATTTCGTAAGTATGCCGCTCGCCTTAACCCAGGAGTCGGTTGCGAGCTTACCGGCTTGGTCATAATTAACCAGAACGCCTACAGGGGATGCGTCAGCGGAACAGCATTGTATGGCAAAGCGTCCTAATACGAATTGAGTAGCGCCCATTGCAGGATCACGGTAAATGAAGCCGGACAATTCAACTCTTTTTCCTTGAAATTTATCCAGATATAAGTCTAAGACAGTTAACGTTTCGATATAAGATTTCTCTGGTATTTGGATACGTTCTTTACGATAAAGTTTCTTAGCTAATTTGGCATAAGCGTCCATGAAGGATTCAGAAGGAAACAATTGATTCAGTTCTGCATCGGTTAACGTCCCTGATGCATTGGTTTTACGATCTTCCTGCTGCGCTTGCTTATCTTTTTTAATGCCGGAAGATGCAGTTAAGTTCATCCCTTTTTTTACTGCAAGAGAGGTACCCATCGACGAATCGGTTGTAAAAAAGCCAAGCATGAGTGGAACGATGAACATCCCGTATAATAGCAGGCTTTTGAAGGAAAAAGCGGTTGGCTTATGCTCGTGCCCGCAATCGCAATCAGCTTCGCTGCCCCTTAAGCTGAGCATGCCCGCATAGAATTGATAAATACCAATGGTGAAAAATGCGATGGACGAACATTTCACAAAGGTGATCATACGAGGCGCAATGTAGTATAAGATGTTATTGGATTTTACGAGATAGGCTATGTAGGCGGCAAACCCTAATAATATAAAAGACTTCAATATATGATGCGCGGAGGCGGCGCGAACGTTCATGAAATGTCTCCTTTCGTAACAATTGAGTTATGCTGCTTTTGCATAGCTTGTTCTAGTATATTAAAGCTTTTCCCTGTTATGCTCTTCTAAACAAGGCACTGGGAGGAGAAAAGTAAAAGGGGTTTGACATTTAAGAAGTCGGGCGTATAATTAGCAATAATATGGAATGCGTTGACAGGAGAGAGTAGTCTGTTATTGGTCGCTGCAGAGAGCCGATGGTGGGTGGAAATCGGTGCGGCAAGCAGATGAATGGGTCCTTGAGTGGAAGGCGGAACAGCAGATGCTTAGTAGGCTTTCACGGTTACTCCCCGTTATAGGAGTATAGAGGTTATTGCAGAGAAGCATACGGCTTGCCGTGCTGTTAATAACGAACTAGGGTGGCACCACGGTCTATCGTCCCTTTCGGAGATAGGCCTTTTTTGCGTTCCGATAAAGCTGAATAATTGGAGGGGTTATGGTATGAAAAGAGCATTATCAGGTATACAGTCAAGCGGACAGCTTACAATCGGGAACTACATTGGCGCGATTCGCAACTACGTTGAGCTGCAAGAAATGGGATATGAGTGTTTCTATATGGTCGTGGATTTGCATGCTGTTACGCAGCCGCAAGAGCCAGAGGCATTGAGGGAAAATACCGAGTCAGCGATTGCCTTATTTCTCGCCAGCGGCCTCGATCCGGATCGATCTGCAATCTTCCTGCAATCGCATGTTCCGGCGCATGCTGAGCTTGGCTGGTTGATGACGACGCTCACGTATATGGGCGAGCTTGAGCGAATGACGCAGTTCAAAGATAAGTCGGAGGGAAAAGGTTCCGTCGGTGTTGGATTATTCACATATCCATCACTAATGGCAGCGGATATTATGCTATATAAAGCCGCTATTGTGCCTGTAGGTGATGATCAGAAGCAGCATTTGGAGCTCACACGCGATCTAGTTAGCCGTTTTAACAATCGCTTTGGCGATACGCTAACGGTGCCTGAGCCATATACACCTGAAGTTGGAGCGCGAATCATGTCGCTCGACGACGCTTCTAAGAAAATGAGCAAAAGTAATCCTAATGCAGGCAGCTATATTTTAATGCTGGATGAGCCGAATGTGATACGTAAAAAAATCAGCCGAGCAGTAACTGATTCGGGACGTGAGGTAAAATACGATCCGCAGAATAAGCCGGAAATCAGCAATCTCATCTCCATTTATACACAGTGCTCTGATCTTAGTGTGGCGGATATTGAGGCTAAATATGAGGGACTCGGCTACGGCCCTTTCAAGAAAGATTTGGCTGAGGTTGTAGTCGCGCTACTAGAACCGATTCAAGCGCGGTACCGGGATATTCGAAGCTCGGGACAATTGCATGATGTACTTAGCAAAGGCGCTTCAAGAGCCTCCGCAGTTGCGGATCAAACGCTTCGTGAAGTAAAGGATAAAATGGGTTTTGTACTTCCTTTTTAATCATCATCATTAAGACAGAGCAGACATTGATCAGTCGCTCTGTCTTTTTCGTTGTTTGGCTTTAAACACAAATCCATAGCCGATAAATCCAAGGGTAAGCAAGGAAACCAGCAGCACCAGCCAAGGTTGTCCGGCTGCAATAAACCAAGCGATGACTGCAAGAAGAACGGTGCCGCCTACTGCAAAAAATAAAGCCATGGGGCGAGACATTTAGTAATCACCTGCCTTCTGATGTTGTTATTCTTAGAAGTCCATTCCTATTGTAATCTTTTTTTAATTGGGTGTATATTATTTTGCGCGCATCACATACTATGGGTGCAAGCTTGCAAATACATCTCAGATTACCTAACTGAAAGGAGTGCTGATCGTAATGGCGTCATCAAACAGTGGCAGCAGCAATCGCAATCAGCTTTTGGTACCGCAAGCAAACCGTGCTCTTGAGCAATTGAAATTCGAAGCCGCTCAACAACTGGGGGTTGCTATTCCGCAAGACGGTTACTACGGTAACATGACTTCGCGTGAAACCGGATCTTTAGGCGGTTATATCACTAAAACTCTCGTTCAACTGGCTGAACAATCTCTTGCTGGTCGTTAATCCTACGTTGTTAAGTGTCAATATCCATAAGAGAGGCCTAGGGGCATTGCCCTTAGGCTTTTTTCGGCAAGTTTTTTAAAAATGGAAAGGGGTGGCGCAGTATGGAGCATACATCGCACAAGCAGCATATTGAAAAACATTTTGCGGCGTCCGAGCTTATTCGAGATATTGTTATCGGCATGTCGGACGGATTGACGGTTCCTTTTGCGCTTGCAGCAGGATTGTCAGGTTCCGTTTCCGGTACGAATGTAGTTGTTGTAGCCGGACTTGCCGAAATCGCTGCCGGCTCCATCGCGATGGGACTAGGCGGTTATCTGGCTGCCCGTACGGACCGAGAACATTTCGCGAATGAGTTAGAAAGAGAACGTCGAGAAATTATTGAGGTTCCGCACCGGGAAAAAGAAGAGGTTGCGGAAGTGCTCAGAAAATGGGGGCTTCGTGAGCCGGAAATCGTATCGGCTACGGAGGCGATTAGCGAAGATCCGACTAGATGGGTTGATTTCATGATGAAGCATGAACTTGGGCTGGAAGAACCTGAACCCAAAAGGGCGAGAGACAGCTCTTTAACCATTGGTTTATCTTACATCATAGGCGGTTTAATCCCTTTGTCTCCCTATATATTCATACATGAGGCACAAACAGCGTTAATGATTTCCGTTTTTGCAACCTTAATCGCACTATTTATTTTTGGTTTTATCAAAGGGAGATTTACCGGTTCAAAACCATTTAAAAGCGCATGGCAAACAACACTTGTTGGCGGTGTGGCTGCAGGAATTGCATTTCTGGTGGCCAAACTAATTTCTTAGTTGATTGTTTGTTTGCTTGCTTATTTTAAACTGGTGCCTCGAAGCGCCTTGAAGGAGCATACTAACTCATTCCCAGCTTTTTCTCCAATCGTGAATCACTGACCCAACCTATATAACTGTCTGTAACGTTATAATGATGATCCATCAGAATGACAGCTACGAATGGGTATTGCTTACGATGGCGATACCTGATATCCGCCCAGCGGACCTCATAACCCCAATGATGCTCTTTCATTACCGAGCATGCGAACTGCGTAAAATAAAGAAAAGCATCTACCGATGAATGTTTCTTTGACGCTTCGACTGCAGGGTGGGTAACTTTATGAGCTGAATCAATCCAGCGCAGCTTGCCGTTTCGGTAGTCTCCGAGCAGATAGGAGTCATCATGCTGCTTCTTAACTATATGCCATGTATACAAGTGCACGGTGGGAATGATCCAAATGCGTTCCCCAAAAATATAGTTCGGGTCCAGCTTCATCACTTTGTTGTGAAGTATAGCGTGATGTAAGGTTCTCCATATATAATAGACAATTAAAAAGCCATATAGGATTGGAAAGATAATGTTAGGTGCGGCCAATTGAAAGGACCACATCAGAATTGCTGCTAAGTGAGTAAAGAAAATGATAGGATCGAAGATATGGATAATATTCCAAGAGATCCATTTTTCTGTAAACGGCCGCAGCGCTTGTGTGCCGTAAGTGTTGAACATATCGGAAAAAACATGCACGGCAACACCAATAAATGTCCACAGCCATACAGTGCCGATCGAAACTTGCGGAAACAAGACGGCTAGGATGCCGGTAATCAAACTGGGCCAAAGTAATAAGAACGGCAATGAATGAGTGATTCCTCTGTGATGACGAATATAGAGCTCATTGGATTTTAATCTAAGAGCGGTGTCGATATCCGGAATCTGGGATCCAATTACCGCGCCGATTAGCACAGCGGTCATGAGGGTTCCGTCTGCGGCTATTGCGGGCTGGATATGAGCTAAGCCTGCAAGGCCAATGCCGACGACTAGATGAGTGCCAGTATCCAAAAGGTCAGCCTCCTAAAAGTTTTTCTTTAGAAAATCTGCATTGTAAGCATAAGCTAAGTTTTAAAAGCAAACGCTTCGAGGTACTTTTACTACAAATTTTATCGTACCTTTAGTGTGCCATCTTTAGGAAAAAATAAAATAGACAGGAGACCAAAGATGAAAAAAATATTTGTAGAATATCGCATAAAACAAGCCTGCAAAGAAATGTATTGGGAGCAGATTAGAGCGTTGCAAAGCATACATAACTTTGAAGTGTGGGAGGGGACCGATCAGCCTAATCTATTCGTGGAAGTATGGCGGGGATTAACCTATGAACAGTATGAGAAACTTAAGCAGAGTCGCTTGAATGAGGAAGATAATAATTGGAAGCAGCTGCAAGCATGCGTCGAAGGCGGCGCGCTTAAAATTCACATGTGGCATTTCACACAGCGGATGTAAGGGATAATTTGCTTTTTTAGCAACAAAAAAAGGTTTTCTTCCGAAGCTGAAAGCTTCAGAAAGAAAACCTTTATGTAGATTATGCATTATCTTCCTTGGGGTGGCTGCCCGCCCGGTACACCTCCAGAGTATGGCTGTGGGGTTGGATAGTAATAATTTAGCGGTTCGTCGAAAGTAATGTAATCCAGATAAACCATAAGCAAAACATATCGCATGCCGGTTTTGGGATCGCTCAGAATAATATGATCGCGGCCAGCTGCTTCAATGACACCTTTAAAAATTTTGGAATTCCACTGTGTGCTGTTTTCAAATGTCATATATACGGTTGCGACTTTACCAAGGTTCATACGAAGTATATTCTCAATGTAGGACTGCTCGGAACCCTGAATCGGCAGTGCTGTCGAGCTGCCAGTCGGTGACTGCGGCAAATAACCGCCGATGGGCACATTAGGCGGATAACCCTGCCCTCCGCCGCCACCCATAGGATAGCCTGGATACCCGTACGGCATGCCTGGGCTTTGCATAGGTTTGTAAGGATTGTTCATCATTTCGACATTCCTCCTAAATTATTTGGTTAAAACGAAAGCATACACTTAGTTTTGTTGACGCTGTTTATCCTCCAATGCTGGGAGCGTTATAGACGCCAGGGCAGAAATCAGAGGTTGGCGAAAAAAAGCAATGGGATTTGTAACGGCCTGAACTGGGTTGGTTATACCAAGTGTCGGGACAGTCGCCGGCTGGTTTAAAGAACCATAAAGAATACGTTGACGGATGTGTGCGCTCTCCTTTAACAGCACGTCTGGCAAGCCTGATTTCCGATTCGCGTGCTCGTTGATAGAAATAACCTTTTTGTGTAGATTCAAATCCGCCTGGACTTTGATACACCATTTGGTCAATCGTCTTTATGTTTTTGAAATCGCTGCAGTTGCCCAGAACACGGTTAACGCCGACGTTGCCAACCATCATCATGCCTTGCTCTCCCTCGTCTTCGGCTTCCGCTCTCATAAGTCGTGCCAGAGTCTTAATATCCTTTTCATTCACCTTGATGACAGCCATGTTTGCTCACCTCATTTTGTTCTAGTTGTTCGTATCAATGGTATTTCATCCTTTGCAATTGTATGAAAGGATCGACAAAAGTATGACAACCGTCTGAGTTTCATTGTAAAAAGAGCGTGGGGTTGTTATTATTATAGGAACGTATTTTTAGGAGGTTCTTTGGTGAATAAACAGTTAGATATAGATGCGGCCGATTCCATGAATCAGACAAATGATGCGGAGGCCGGTATGGAAGGCGGACGGGTCACGCTAAAAGAGTATGTACGTCTGGCGAAGCCAGGCATTTTATTCTCCAATTCGATTACCGCATTCGGAGGATTCTGGGTAGCTTCTTTAACTTCCCGGGGCCATATTGAATGGCTTCTTATGCTATTTACCCTGATAGGTACAGCATTAGTCATGGCATCAGGCTGCGTGCTTAACAACTATTTGGATCGTGATCTGGATTCCAAAATGGAGCGTACGCAGAATCGCGCACTGCCGAGCGGCAGAATTAAGCCTGCCGTTGTGCTTGTTTACGGCATCGTTCTAGGCATAATTGGACTAGCAGCGCTTTATTTCTCCAGCGCTTATATAGCAGAAGGTCACAGCCAACCTCTTGCAGCTTTGCTAGGGTTAGTCGGACTGTTCTTCTATGTATGGGTATATACGGCTTGGTTCAAGAGAACTTCCGTATGGAGCACGTTTGTAGGAAGCATTTCCGGCGCTGTGCCGCCCATTATCGGTTACACCGCAGTTACCGGCACATTAGATGCGGGCGGTTGGGTCTTGTTTGCGATTTTATTCTTGTGGCAGCCTCCGCATTTCTGGGCGCTCGGCATTCGCCGCAGGGAAGAATATAGAGCGGCAGGCTTTCCGCTGCTGCCAGTCGTTAGAGGCAATCATGTTACCAAGATTAGTATGATTCGTTATATTGTTCTACTCGTACCTGTATCGACGCTTCTAACGTTTTTTAACTATACGGGATGGATTTATTTAATTGGCGCTACAGTGCTTGGATTGATCTGGGCATTTCTGTGCCTTACAGGCTTTAAGCTGCAAGAAGGAGAAGAGGAGATTCAGTGGGCAAAACGGATGTTTATTTACTCCATTAATTATTTGACAATCATCTTTTTGCTTATGGTTATTGATACGATCTCGATCTAGGTAAGGAAAGCAGGTGGGGTTAGCATGAGTGGTTTCTTAGTAAAAAACTGGTTTAAAGCAGCGGTGACAATTATTTTACTTGCGATAATCGCCTCATTTGCTTATAAGCTGTATACACAGAACCAGCCTAAAGACAATCATCTATCGCCGATGAAGCAAGGGCCGGAGTTTCAATTGACTAGTTTAGAAGGCGCGCCAGTCTCATCTAACGATTTCAAAGGTAAAGTGCAATTGGTCTACTTCTTTTATACGAATTGTCCGGATGTGTGTCTACCTTCGACTTACATGCTGTCTAAGGTGCAGGAAGGGCTGAAAGCAAAAAGTGTTTTCGGAACGAAGTCAGATATTATCTCCATCACGATGGACCCTGCTCGCGATACGCCAAAGGTTCTGAAGGATTTTGGAGATTCCTATAATTCAGATGCGTCTGGCTGGCATTTTTTACGCGGTGATGAGGCGAAGACACGGGCATTGGCGGAGAAATTCGGCATCATTATCGTCAAGGATAAGGACGGCAATTATACACATTCAAACTATGTGCTGCTCGTTGATAAAAAAGGTGTGCTGCGCACCTATTATGATGTAGCCGATCCTGATTTTAAACAAGAAAGCATTGTTAATGATGTGATGACGCTTATCAAAGAGAAGTGAAATAAGGAGAGGGCTGACAGAACCTACTCATAAGTAAGAATAAAATGTCTGTTTATAACGAAAATAAATATACCTTAGTTCAGAACGCTGAACTAAGGTATATTTTTTGCCATAAAAATCCAATAAATTCATGTTGCAATATATGCTGTTCTTAAATATAATGAAAGAGATTACAAACAATAATTATTGTTTTAAATTGCTTTTATAGGCTTATGCAACAATTAATATTGTTGTTAATGAAGGGGATATTGAATGAGAATTGAGCGTGATACCTCGGATAGCGAAAAATTGAATCGTATTTTATCCACCAATATTGATGAATTCATTCATATCGCAAAGGCGCTTTCTACAGATTTGCGTATGGAAATATTCAAAGTGCTTCTTCATCATTCAATGAATGTGGTTGAAATATCGGAGAAATTTAATATTCCTGCGTCAACCGCTGCGATCAATATTAAGAAGCTGGAGGATGCCGGATTAATTCAAACCGAAATGGTTCCGGGGACCCGCGGCACACAAAAGCTTTGTTCTGCGGTTTACAGTCGTATTGTGGTAGATTTCGCACAATTTCGATCCTCCGCATTTGAGACCAGCGCTCTAGTTTCGCTCCCTATTGGTCAATTCGTGGATTCTCAGATCTCAGCTCCTTGCGGGATACTTAGCGAACATTCCATCATTGGTGAAATGGACGAGCCGCGTTCTTTCTTCGAACCGGAGCGCACCGATGCGCAATTAATATGGTTCCGCCGCGGATTCTTAGAATACCGCTTTCCGAATCGAGTTCCTCGAGCATCTTCGATATGTAACTTGGAATTATCTATGGAACTGTGTTCAGAAGCGCCGCTCTACAATTTAGACTGGCCTTCAGATATAACATTGTGGATTAACGGAAAGGAGGTAGGCAGCTGGACCAGCCCTGCTGATTTCGGTGGCGAGAGGGGTCTCTTAACGCCGCAGTGGTGGGGGAGCGAGAATACGCAATATGGACTGCTCAAAACTTGGCGCGTTACGTCGAAAGGGTCGTTTATTGATGGCAGAGCAATTTCTGAACTGACAGTTGAAGAGTTGGAGATGGACAACCAACCTTATATAACAGTTCGTATAGGAATTAAGCCTGATGCTAAGAATGATGGTGGATTGAACTTATTTGGCAAGAAATTCGGCAATTATGAAACAGATTTAAAGATGAGATTAGATTACATTAGTCGGATTGACAAAAACTAACCCGAGTGGATGAGCGTTGTGTTAGCGTTTAACTGGCACATTCGTCCCGTTGATCTTTCCATATTCGGCGGGCACAATAGGCGTTTTTCTGATTTGTAATTTTCTATTGTCCTTTTCGATGGAACTCGAAGAAGCTGTTTATATGGACAGTGCTTCGCAGATGCTTCGACCGTTATTGCTACTATACCTGAGGTAATTATTTTTCATTTTTACTAACCGCTTTTTGTAAAAGGCGTAACAAGCTCAGGAATTAAATAAATAACTTGGCTATAAAGAAATAATTATAAATGGCAGGAGCGTGCATAATGATTTATCGTACGGAGTATCCAAGACCGCAGTTTATCCGGGAGCAATGGCAAAATTTAAACGGCTCTTGGCAATTTGAATTTGACGATAACAATGGCGGGGTAAGTGAAAAGTGGTTTGCACTTGATCGAACGTTTACTCGGAAAATCGAGGTGCCTTTTGCGTATCAAACCAAACTCAGCGGCATAAACGATCCTGCTTTTCATGATTGGGTATGGTATAAACGCAGCTTTATTGTTGACGATTCTTGGCAGGGTAAACGGGTAAGGCTCCATTTTGGAGCGGTTGATTACCGCGCTTGGGTCTATGTAAACGGCAGCTATATCGGTATGCATGAAGGCGGAAATACGCCTTTCTTTTTTGATATTACGGACGCTTTGACTTGGGGCGAGGAACAGGTTGTCGTACGCGTGGAAGACCCTTCTACGGATGAAACCATACCGAGAGGCAAACAGTATTGGATCGAGCAGCCGGATTCCATTTGGTATACCCGTACAACAGGCATATGGCAAACCGTATGGCTTGAATCTTTTCATACTACGAACATTGCACAAGTTAAATTTACGCCGGATCTGGATAACGGGGATGTGATCGTTGAATTTGAGCTTGGTGGAGATCTGTCGGAAACCCTGCTTGATATGGAAATTTCCTTCCAAGGCAGACGCGTCGTAACGGATCAAATCACTGTTCATGAGAGGTATATAAAGAGAACGTATAATTTGTTAAACCGAGAGATATTTAGAACGGGATATCATCATGACGGTTGGACATGGACACCTGAAAATCCAAATTTATTCGATGTGACACTGACCTTACAGCAAGACGGCTGTATGACTGATAAAGTCCAATCCTATTTCGGATTGCGCAAAATCCATACAGAGCAAGGTATGGTGTACTTAAACAACAAGCCTTATTATCAGAAGCTCGTGCTGGATCAAGGCTATTGGCCTGAAGGGCTTCTAACGGCGCCTACCGACGGGGATTTGAAGCTGGACATCGAGCTGGCTAAAGCTTTGGGCTTTAACGGCTGCCGTAAACATCAAAAGGTAGAAGATCCGCGGTTTTTATACTGGGCAGATAAGCTGGGATTTCTGGTATGGGGCGAGTGCGCTTTGGCGGCTTCTTATTCTTCAGAAGCTGCAGCAAGGTTAACCAGAGAATGGCTGGAGATTATCGAACGCGATTATAATCATCCTTCGATCGTGGCTTGGGTGCCGCTTAACGAAAGCTGGGGCATCCCTATGGTACGCAGCTCTAAACAACAGCAAAGCCACAGCCAGGCGATGTATTACCTCATTCATTCGCAGGATACAACGCGTCTAGTGATTTCCAATGATGGCTGGGAGCTGACCAAGACGGATATTTGCGCCGTTCATAATTATAATCATGGTCAACCGGAAGAATTGGACAAGTATGCGTATTTTAAGCTCTCCCTTTCCTCAAAGGAACAAATTTTACAATCTCAGCCTGCAAGACGCGGTATTTATGCTAATGGTTTCTCTTATCAAGGCGAACCGATCCTGCTGACAGAATTCGGCGGAATCGCTTATACCATCGGGTCGGATCAAGGCTGGGGATACACTTCTGTAAGTAATGAGGCGGATTTCGTAAGAGAATATCAAAGGGTTGTCGAGGCTGTTTATAGTTCCACTGCGATTCATGGATTCTGTTACACACAGCTGACAGATGTGGAGCAGGAAGTGAACGGACTGTTAACTTATGACCGCAAGCCGAAGTGCGATTTGAATGCAATTAAAAACATAAATTCTTTATGGCATATACCAATGGTCAGAGAATAGAAACGAAGTTGGAAAAAGGAGCTGCAGAAACGAATGGAGACAGATTTTCGAACCGTAAGTACAGTGCGCTCCAATGAAATTCATGTGCGTGATCCGTTTATTCTCTAGGATTAGTGCTGAGATAGTTTTGTAACGCAATCATCTATCCGAAATTTGATTTATGCAAAACGAAATAAGTATGGTTCAGAAGAGCCCGCAAGGGCTCTTCTTTAGCATGAGACAATAACGAAATCCGTTTACGTTCCTACAAGTCTTTCACGGGCACTGCACCCATCTGGGGGTAACATATGTAGTCTTCCAATTCCGCTTTTTCCAACTGTTCAATGAGGTACTCATCCGGTGTGCCTTCAACGCCGGCATATCCTTTGCGCGTATAGATGTGTTCGGCGTCAGGGAAAGTATCCCGTAGCTTGCCCCTTATTTTTTTACCCGAAGCATCGTTGTCTGTAAAAATAAACACATCGCTGTCTCGAGCTGTTTTTCTAAGTTTCTCTAAGGTATCCGTACCGGGCGTCCCAAAGGTGCAAAGGATCGTGACTTCTTCGGAGAGAAGCCTTTTCAGGCGGCTCCGATCGTTTTTACCTTCGACGATGATCGTAAGGGCCATGTTATTTCCCTGCCTGTCTTATGTAAGGTTTCAATTGATCGTACCATAGGGGAGCCAGAGATAAAAATATCTGCTCCGTTTTAAGCTAAAGAGAAAGACGGCCTGATTCAATCAGCAAGCCGCCTTCTTTTGCTGAGTGGATCAGCTTATTAGATAAATGTGCGAGATACAATAACCAGCAGAATGAAAAGCACAAGAATTGTACCTGTATTCCAACCAAAACCTACACCTGCAACAACTTCTCCCATTTGTTCCACTCCTTTCTGGATCGGAAGTCACTTGACACTAACTATACTATGTAGAAGTGGATTTGCCGTCTGTGTATACACCTATTCAGATTTTAAATTGGGTGTTTGTACGGGTTGTCTTATGCAGAAATAGCCGTGTATCTGCGAAAAGGAAGCGTACTTAACGCTAACATAAGGACTAAAAATGCAAAATAGAACGAAGATGTATAATGCGACAGCCTTCCTGCAATAATCGGTCCGAAAAAAGCGCCGATCGAGAACGATATGGAAAGGAAGGAAAACACTCTTCCGTAGCGGTCCCCGCTGGTAATGCTGGCGAGGAGTGTAGAAATAGCTGGAAAGATCACGCCTTTAGCCATCCCGATCATGACCAGCGAGATATACATGGGGAGCGGCCAATGCACCGCCATCCCGAAAAAGACCAGCGCTAGCCCCAAGCTTCCGAACATTGTGCGAAGCAGAGGGGAAACCCTGTTTAGAAACAGCATACTGAGTGTCGTTAAAGCGCCGAGACTGACTAAAGAGAACAAAATGCCGGAAGTCATAATGGAATGTTTGGCTGCACTCATTAGCGGAAGCTCGAAGAACAGGATGCCTTGGGAGCAAGAAATGGCCATAGGTATGAGAAAGAACAGCCAAGGGATTGGCTCACGGTTAGAAACAGCTATGGAATTAGGCAAAATTGCTTTACTGCCCTGTATGTTGTCTATAGATACAGAAGATTCGTATGTGCTCTCAGCTGATTTCACTCCAAATATTGCTAAAATACCCGTGAAAATCAGTCCCCAGCCAAGAATTTCAAAAGAAGCAGTAAAACCAAGCTTGGCGACTAGAAAAGCACCGGCAGCCGGAGAAACGACGGATGCCATTGTGTGGACGAGGCCGTTGCCAGCCATAAATTTGCCCTGTTGTACGCGGTTCTTGGCAATTTTGGCAAGCAGAGCCAAACAAGAGGGCGATAAGAAGGCCAACACGAACCCGCTAATAGAACGAATGATCAGCAGCTGCCAGGGATCTGTTACCTTTGATTGTAAGATGAGGACTATCCCTGCTACAATTAAACTGCATACGATAAATGGTTTACTCCCATATTTGTCTACGCCATAACCGGCAATCAGATTGCCAGGAAGATGTGTAATCGAGTAAACACCCATGATCAGGCCAATGAATGAGGGAGCTGCACCAAGAGACAGCGCGAAAGGCGAAAGAATTGGATACTGCGCGTGCAAATCGAAAAATGCGACAAACATGAATAAATACAGCCAAATCGCGGTTTTCATCGCTTCACCTCACTTGCGACTTTTACTTTTTTTCTACCATACGCAACTTGTCCGTCACTTATGACAGCAAAACATTGGGGAGGAATAGGATGGATCCGACTTTATTGCTAGGTATTGTGCTGATAGCAGCTTATGTGTTGTTCAGATTACGGTATGCGAAACGTAAATCCGGTTGGAGCAAGGATCAAGGATTGGAAATTCAGCGGAAGCTGGATGAGCTGCGGAAGAAAAGAGATGAAGAGTAACCGTCTGCTATAGTATGATGAAACGAGAGTTTCATATATTGGGGAGGCTGAAGTGATGGATCATTGGATTCAGTTCGTGCAGGACAAATGGGTCATTGTACTCGTTGCGCTTGTTTTGCTGTTTATTGTCATGAGAATCGTCAAAACTGTCGTTAAATGGGCACTTATCATTGTGATATTAGGCGGTACGCTGTATTACGGTTATCAATATAAAGATACGCTGATAAAAGAAACCGGGAAGTCCATTACCGAGACAGTTACTGCAGAAATCGAGAAGAAAGCGTTGGATACGGTAACAAAGGAAGCGAAAGATGCCAAATACACCACTTCCCCGGACGGTACTTTTACGGTATCTACCAAAAACATTAAAATCGAAGGCAAGCCAGGGGAACCGGATGTGAAAGTGACGTTTCTCGGCCAAAGCTTTAAGATGAATGCGAATGCCGCGGTTAAAGCGATGATCGATCAAGCGAAGAAAAATGGAAATAATTAAGGAAGCGCGGTCAACTGCTTAACGCTTCCGAGATGATGCGCGAAGGAGATGACACGATAATGATTGCTGCGGCGTCAACGTATAATGTTATAACGATTCTGCTCATGCTGATTGTTATTGGTTCAATGATAATCGGTATTAGCCGGGGCGCTACAAACTCTGCGAAGCACCTCATCCTTATGCTGGGAGAAGGTGCAATCACGGTGTTAAGCCTATTCTTAACTTGGAATATTGTCCTCATGCTGTCTCCCAGCGTACAATCGTGGCTGACGCAGCGTGGCGTAAGTATTCCTGTCGGCGAGATTAATGCGTTCAAGCAAATGTACTATACGCTCATTACAAGTCTAAGGGATTTTCCGATGTTTCGTTTCGGCATATTATTTATTATTATTTATGTGATCCTCAAACAGGTCATTTACAGATTGACTGACCCTCTGCTGACTAGTTTGGCCGTAAGCCGAATGCGAACAGGGGATTCAACTGGCGTAAAACCAGGCTCCGTCATTTGGAATATCGGAGCGGGCGGCGCAATCGGCTTGGCAGCAGGAGCGACTCGTGCCATTATGCTGATCCTCGCCATGTTTATTTTTGTCAGCTTATTTCCGAGCTCTCCGTTTACAGGATATATTAAGGATTCGTCCCTTTACAGCCAAGGAGCCCATGAAATTATTGCGCCGCTGACCGGTCATTTTATCTCCGATAAAGTACCTGTTATCACGAAGGCTGTAGAGAAGGAATTCAGTGGCATCCTTCAGCGGAAGTACGAAGTTATCGACGCTAATGTGCCTAACAATATTGCTGAAGCCGCCAAAACGGTTACGGCTAAAGGAACGACAGATGAGGAGAAAGCGAAGCTTTTGTATCAATGGATTGGCACTAGGATTCAATACGATTGGAATAAGGTAAGGCTTTATGAAGAGAAAAGGGTTTGGAATGAGCAGACGCCAGAGGATACCTTTCTCACAAAAAAGGGCGTTTGTATTGATTATGCAAGGCTGTATGCGGTGATGGCTCGTTCTGTTGGTTTAGATGTTAAGGTGGTCACGGGTATCGGATACGATGGCCAAGGCGGTTCCGGCGCGCACGCTTGGAATGAAGTATACTTGAAAGAGAAGAAGGCATGGATACCGCTCGACTCGACATGGGCAGCCAGCGGGGGCAATTGGTTTAATCCGCCTGATTTCAACAAAACACATGTTCGCGAAGCTTAAAATATCGGATAAAAATTAGAAAGGAACACCTTGATGAGAAGCGCAATGGATGATTCACAAAACCAAGAAAATAGTAAAAAAAGGCATTTTTCGTTTCGTATTAATTTATTTTTCTTTGCTACTTTCGCGCTGTTTTCTGTACTAATCGTGCAGCTCGCTATTTTACAGTTTGTCAGAGGCAAAGAGCTAACGGCTGACGAGAATAAAACAGTCTATAAACCTACGTCGATAGCTCCGATTCGCGGCAATATATACGATGCCAGCGGTTCTCCGATAGCATTTACGATTCCCGTGCAGTCCGTCTTTTTCCGGATTGAATCCAATCAGAGCAAGACAGATATTATTTCACTTGCATATAAGCTGGAAGAGATTTTCGCCAAATATGGAAAAAAAGACGCGCCGCAGCTGAAAGCGGACGAAATTATAAAGCTTATGGATGTGGGCTATGATCTGAGTCAAAAGGAAGGAAAGCCTGCGAGTTATTTCTTTGTGCCGCGGCGAATTAAAGCGGATCTTACGCAACAAGAAATTGCTTATATCATGGAGCACCGTGACGAGCTGAAATGGCTGGAGGTAACGGAAGAAAGCATACGTGTCTATAACAACGAGAATGAGAGCAGCACGGGTAAGAAGACGAATATTGCTGCGCAGCTTGTCGGATATATGAGACCGTTTGCCAGATCGCGCGAAGCGGGGCTTGATCCGTACACCGACGCCACAAAGACAGCTGGATATTTGGAAACGGAAGATGTCGGCTATGACGGACTGGAACTGATGTATCAGCAGGATCTGCGCGGACAGAACGGAACCAAAACGTATCCTGTCAATGTTCTGGGCAAAATCATTGGCCCGGCTACTGTCGTTCCTCCGGAAAAAGGGCACAATTTGTATTTGACGATTCACAAGGATATCCAGCTGACAACGCAAAAAGCGATTCTTGATCAGATCGAGGAGCTTCATCGTCCGAAAAACAGCATTTACGGCTATGCGCCTAATGCAAAGTCGGGATATGCGGTAGCCATGGAAGTGAAAACAGGCAGAGTCGTAGCCATGGCTTCCATGCCGGATTATGACACTAACCTATGGACGGGAGGCATTCCCTCCGACCATTATTCACGTATTCAACCGTTTGTTAATAACGGCACAATCACAACCTCTTACCCGGATTATCCGGCAGATCAGCTAAAGAACCATTTGCCGTCCATTATTTATGTGGGATCTGTGATTAAACCACTCTCTGTGCTTGTCGGGTTGAATGAAGGCTACTTTACGACAAATACGTCTTATTATGATACAGGAGCGTTTAAGTTTGGTAAAAAGGGCAGTGAAGCGACGATCCATAATTCCGGCGGCGAAGCGTTTGGTCCTATTAATGCAGCCGGAGCCATTCAGCATTCGTCCAATGTGTTCATGTCGGAAATGATCGGCAATAAATTGTATTTTGACAAAAATAACGTGAACGGAGCAAGCTTGCAATTATGGAAATCGTATTTAAATAAATTCGGTTTGGGCGTTTTGACGGGAAGCGGTCTGCCAAGAGAAACTGCCGGCAGCTCAGAATTTATCGCTGATGCCAAAACACAGAGCGAGCAGTCGGCATTAATTCGCGCGTCCTGGGGCCAGAATGAAAAGTACACGACTCTGCAGCTGGCACAATATGCAGCAACGCTTGCGAACAAAGGCAAACGGATGAAACCGCTGTTCGTTAAAGAAATTAAGACTTACACGAATGAACTCGTGCGTGAAGTGCAGCCGGAAGTGCTGGACAATAACAAATTTCCGGATGAATACTGGAACGCCATCTTCAGCGGTATGGAGAAGGTACACGTGGAGGGCTTTGACGGTGTGTCTTATACGGTAGCGCGAAAGACGGGAACATCGACGCAGAACATTCGCGGTGTACCGGTAGATAACTCTGTATTTATAGCTTTCGCACCTGCTGAGAACCCGACTTTGGCTGTGGCCATTGTCATTCCTGAAGGTGGATTCGGTGCCTATGGCGCAGCGCCTATCGCCCGTAAAATTTTTGATGCCTATGATCAATACATCGGTCTTAACGGAACGCCTAAAGGCGCGCCTGCTCCCACACCTGTACCGAGTCCCGCAAAGGCGCCCTGACATTTGGAGATTAATCGGCTTTCCACTAGAGTGGGAGGCCGGTTTTTTTAATGTCAGAGCTATACTGCTCATGCGTATGTTGTTCCTGTGAGGTCTGGCTTCGCGGGATCATTTTTCGAAAATGGAGTTCAAATGTGCTATAATATTGTATCGGATCTTGGATTTATATAGACATACATAAGCGGAGGTAGAAACCACGATGTGCGGTATAACGGGAATCGTGTATTTTGAAGATAGGGAACCTTCGATTGCAGCGCTGCAGGCCATGACGGATGTCATTGTGCATCGCGGACCGAACGATAGCGGCTTTTGGACAGACAGCCATGTAGGACTAGGCTTCCGCAGGTTGTCGATTATCGACATTCAGGAAGGGCATCAACCGTTAGCCAATGAAGACGAGTCGGTGTGGATTGTTTTTAACGGGGAAATTTATAATTACAAACCGCTTCGCGCTATGCTGATCGAACGGGGTCACGTGTTTAAGACGCACAGCGATACGGAAGTCATAGTCCATATGTATGAAGAGTATGGGGAAGACTGCGTTCAGCATTTACGCGGCATGTTTGGTTTCGTTATTTGGGATCGGAAAAAGCGGAAGCTGTTCGGAGCACGCGACCATTTTGGCATCAAGCCTTTTTATTATCATCATTCCAACCGTCAATTCGTGTTTGGCTCAGAAATTAAAAGCTTGCTTCAAGCCGAAGGCATGAACCGGTTAATCCATACAGAAAGCCTGCTTAACTACTTGACCTTTCAATATGTGCCTGAGCCAAATACAATGTTCGAAGGCATAAATAAGCTGCCGCCGGCGCACACCATTACCGTCACAGCTGACGGCGACGTTTCGATTCGCAAATACTGGGATACGATGTTCGAGCCGGAAGAACGCCCTTTTGATGATTATGTGGAAGAATTGCGGGAAAAGCTGAAGGATTCAGTTGTGCATCATATGGTCAGCGATGTAGAGCGCGGCTGCTTCTTGTCCAGCGGCATTGATTCAACTGCTATTGCGTCGCATATGCGTCAGATCGAACCCATTCGTACGTTTTCGGTCGGTTTTGCAGGTGCCAACAATGAGACTCCGATTGCCCGCCAGACGGCTGAAGCGCTTGGTACAGAGCATTATGAGAAAGTAATCACCCAAGAGGATTTCTTCGGCACGCTGACTGAAGCCGTATGGCATCAGGACGAGCCTGTTGCCGATCCTTCGGCAATTGCGCTCTATCATGTTGCTCAGTTGGCGGCTGAGCATGTCACGGTTGTGCTGTCGGGAGAAGGGGCTGACGAGTTGTTCGGCGGCTATCGTATTTATCGTGAACCGGGCTCGCTGGCTCCACTGGAGCGGCTGCCTCTGGGCTTGCGCCGTTTGATTCACAAGTTAGCGAGGCGCTTGCCTGCCGGTGTAGCCGGGCGGGGATATTTACTGCGCGGTACAACGCCGCTTGAGGAACGATTCCTGGGTAATGCGAAGATTTTTACGGAAGATATGAAATCGGAAGTCGTTCGTTTGGACGGAGATATGCTGAAGCATTATAAAAATCCGCTGCAAATCGCAGGCGATTATTACGCGCGCACAAAGCATCTGGATCCTGTTTCCCGCATGCAGTATATCGATCTTAATCTGTGGATGCCGGGTGACATTCTTATGAAGGCGGATAAAATGACGATGGCGCATTCGCTCGAGCTGCGTGTTCCATTCCTGGATAAGGAACTGTTCGAACTGGCTCGCCGCATACCAGCGAAGTACCGAATTGCGCAAGGAACAACGAAGTATATATTCCGGCGGGCGATGGAAGGAATTATTCCCGATCCGATTCTGAATCGGCCTAAGCTTGGTTTTCCTGTGCCTTTGCGTGATTGGTTGCGCGGGCCTCAGGCGGGAATCATTTTGGAACAGATTCAAAGCAGCGGCATAGAAGATTACATACAGATGAAAACCGTCGAGGCTATGGTGCTGAAGCATCGCGCCGGGCAAGGCGACTATGCGCGCCGCATCTGGACGATTTATATGTTTGCGCTGTGGCACCGCACGTACTTGGAAGAAGAGCCAAGACCAGTTGGTTTGCTGGCGCGGGTGTAAACTTGAATGAAGTGCAGGAGCATTTACGAAAAGATGCGCATTGACGCTATATATGGGAGGTTGGCTGGCCATGACTCAATACAAGATGGTTGCGCTGGATATGGACGGCACGCTGCTGAACGAAGAAAAAGAAATTTCGATTCAAAATAAGGAAGCCATCTATGCGGCGCAGGACGCCGGCGTAACGGTCATTTTCTCGACAGGACGGGGTGTGCAAAGCGCCCTGCCTTATATTGAAGAGCTGGGGCTGGAGTCTCCTGTCGTAGCGGTTAACGGCAGTGAAGTGTGGCGCGCGCCGCACGAGCTGCTGAGACGTGTAAAGCTTGAACCGGATTGGATCAAACGAATGCATGCCCTCGCGATTCATTATGATACTTGGTATTGGGCGTATGCGGTGGATGGACTATTTAATAAAGAGGCTTGGACGGATACAGTGGATGAGCATGAGTGGCTGAAGTTTGGGTTCTTTACGGAAGATAAAGTTAGTCTGCAAGCGATTCGCGCTGAGTTAGAGACGTGGGATGCGCTTGAAATTACCAACTCGCATCCCGATAATCTGGAGCTGAATCCAAAGGGTATATCCAAAGCGAGCGGCGTAGCTGAAGTGTGCAAGCTGCTCGGAATCGACATGTCAGAAGTGATCGCGATGGGGGACAGCTTGAACGATATGGCTATGATTCGCGCAGCCGGGCTTGGCGTTGCCATGGGCAATGCCCAAGAGGAACTTAAACGAGAGGCTGATCTGGTCACTGTGACAAACGATGAGCATGGCGTGGCCGAAGTGATTCGAAAGTACGTCTTGCAGCAAGGTTAAACACAAGAACAGCCGCTGCATCCCAGGCTCAGGCCCAAGCGCCCAATAAGGCACAAAAAATACCTTATCTATCGCAAACGGCGGCCATAGTCCCATATAAGGCACAAAAAGTGCCTTATTTATCGCAAACGGGGGCCATAGTCCCATATAAGGCACAAAAAGTGCCTTATATAGCTCAGGCGCTGGCCATAGCGCCCAATAAGGCACAAAAAGTGCCTTATTTATCGCAAACGGGGGCCATAGCGCCCAATAAGGCACAA